>VYYI01003410.1:0-12274 GCA_021029175.1 Bilobella aurantiaca
GAGTTTACTGCAGGGACCAGTAGCAAGTTAAACTAGTCGATCCCGAAGTTCAAGCAGAGATATATGGTCGTAGTAAACCATGGTTGACTACGTTCATTGATATTGAAGTCACAACGAATGCAGAACATCAATGGTCATTTCCATAAATGTTCCCCCTCGCCCACACAGTTTGATAACGTTTAGCTATTTATTGACATTCACTTCAGTCCCCAGATATTGATTCCAACCGGGACGTCACAGCCTTTACAACTATATTTTTGGATCAAAATCTATACACTGTCAATGTCACCGAAGCTGCAAGCAAATATGGCTGCGAAAAGGAGCGATCGTTCATTTCCCATCAACATTAGTAACCAGCCCTGCGCTGTAAATTGCTAAATCATTTTAATTACTGGCATAACACATAAATCTGGTAGCCGACAGGTGTAATTTAGCAGGTAGAGTTAATTAGAAATTCCTTGATTCTTGGCTATCCTCATCATCTGTATTTCTGAGGATGCGAACAACTTTGCTGACACGTAGCATCAACAATGTCAAATGTCAATATCAACAATGTCTATCAAATATAGCACTTGGTAGCAATTGTATAGATTGGATAGCTTCATCAAATTTCCCTCCACTCCAATGTTAAACTTGATACGAACGGACCGGTCAAAATGGAATATTAAATATGGGTAAATATTTGCTGTGACCTTTCCCACCACCAACAGAGTAATTCCACTAATTTTCATAGCTTCCCACTAGTACACACAGGAGGAGAAGAAGCCCTTTGATCGAGAGATCAATGCAATGTCATCGAAAAAAAATACTCAGGGCTGGCAACTTTTTGTTGAGTCCGTGGTGATTGCTCAGTGGCTCGCACCTCGCACGGTCTTCAGCCAAACATTCTCACTTCACTTCAGGTCATCATCTCAGGCAGGTGACAAAGAGCAACCCTTCCACTTCCGACGACGGAGACGTAGTAAAGCCCTACATTCTGGGATGGAATAAAGTTATAATTTGGCCATCAAAGTTGCACGAAAAAGGCGGAACGAAAAGGGTGCGAAAACATTTGATTTTTCGGAAGACTTGAACATGTTTCACTACGCTCAAAGGAGGACCTCCGTCTTCGGAGCATTTAAGCCAATGGCAACCCTGGGCGTGCTCACTGGTGACTTTCCAGTTGAAAATGCGCTCTTCTCGAAGGACTCCTCAAGATTAGCCTTCAAGAAATGTTCCTTCACCTTCCTCTGGAGGTACGTAGCCTCACCTAATCCCCCTTCAAAGTTAAAAATCCGGTAAATCATTCTCAGTTTGTTGTTTGAAACCAGTTGCCTTTTCTGCATCATCAAGTTGGGCACAACGCTGGGAATTTATGCCTCAATGATAGCAATAATGATGGTCACGAACGCGGAGCGGGACCGGACTGTATTTGTTCCCATCAACCTCCTGGGACTCACAGTCTTCTTCTTCGGATGCATCCTTCATGTCGTGAACATGTCCTGGTCTGGGAAGTTGGTGAAAATATTTGAGGCATTGGATATCTACGACCTCAAGTACCCCGCGGGTTGGGTCAAAACACGGCTCATATCCCACGGAGCACGGCTGAGCATTGTAACGGGCCTCCTCGCCAACGTAATGCCAATCTACCTAAGTTGGAGGTATTTCCCGCTCATCGCAAAATTAGTGCACAAAACTACTGGAGAACTGCTTAGGAATATTTTAAACAAAATGTATATTGTGTTCCCGGGCTTTTTGGGAATGATTGCGGTTCAGTTCAGTGCAGTGTTTCATTATTCTACTTTATTTTACGTCTCCGAAGCTGTGAGGAACCGGCTGGAAAATTTCCTCGAGATTCCCCACGAATTCTCGCGGAAGCATGCGACACACGTTTGTGCATGGGCCAAGGAAGGGAAATTTCTGGACAAAAGACTGGCGTGGGCGATGACGGGAACGTATTCGCGCGCGTCCTGGAACCATTTCGGTGGCAAGTATTTCGATTTCCTAGTGCTCTTCAAGCAGTACTCCAACCTCGTCGCTTTTCCTTTCATCATCTTATATGCTTCGCTGACAATCTCACTTATTTGCGGCGTGTACTTAGTTTTGAGTGAATCTGAAATTGAAATTCTCTCAGACATCACTCCTCAACTCTTCGGAATAGTCCTGTTGAATTTTTCCCAAATTTACTTCTTAGCTCGAGTTGGGGAGTGCCTGAAGAGCAGTTACGAGACGCTACTGAGAACAATCTCTCAACTTTACATGAGAATGGGATCCAGTCATAGTTTGCGTGAGGAGAAATCGCAGGTAAATTGCCAAACCTCCTCATACTGGTACGCATATCGCTGTTGGTCGTCGGAGCCATTTGAAACCGGGGTGGCTCCGAGTTTTGAATAATTCAATTCAATTCAATGCAATTTATTTACACGACCTTGGGGTCAGTGGCCAATGGCGTATCTTTTTGGGATCATACAATATGGAGAAAAAAGAAAAATGATGAAGTAAGTGAGTTCCGAGTCATGTTAAAACTTCATCGAGCTATCCACATTGCTACAAGTCCCGCTCGCGCGGACCCTCGACGTTCCTTTCAAGGGTAGCCATTTTCTGGCGCAGGTTATAGATATACGAGGTCAGAAAGAGGATGAGGAATCCGAGTGCTATGAGTCCACCGTACGCTTGCCAAAAGTCCGACTGTTTTGAAAAATGTGTACAAGGTTGTTTTTGCAATGATGTTTGCAAAAAGTTTGGAGCATGTTTGCACCATGGTTCACTGGAGAATGACGAGATCTGATGTCTCTGGCGGGAGTGGTTGAGCAGTAGCACGACCGCATCGTATAGTTTTTTCGAGCATAAAGAAGGAAGGAAGTTCTGCACGGTGTTTAAGTGTGACATCTTCAACGATTTTGGAAGCACGATCCATCATGTCCTCGCGTCACGCCGTTTGGTCCTTGTATGTATAGCATATTAGGTTCCGGTACTTACTCAAAGTTGCAAATAAGCTCGTGTTGTTGCAGCAGGAGAATCCGAGTGCGGAGGACGGGCTCGGGTTGACAGGCACATTTTCTTGCACCTTGCACAATTCATTAATTCAGGACGAAAATTTAATTTGCCCCCCCCCCCCTCCATAATTTGTCTTCAGGCTTGATTTGCATTTTGGCTAGCTTCACGTGTTTGGTGGCAGAAAGTTTGTGGGTGATTAATTGTGTGTTGCCGGTGAAATCAGTGTCATATGTCGTGCGGGCTTGCCATTGCTTGCTTGCTCTCACAGGGAACATCCAGAGTTGGGCATCCCCTTAACTCATCAGCATCCCTTGAGCTATTAGAAGTTAGGGGCCTTGATCAATGAGACCCCCGCTCTGGAAATCCCACACCCGCGCAGCGGTCCACCACTTGTCATGCTCAAAGTATCAAGCGGTAGTGCCGCTTGGCAATTTAAAAAATGAAATGGAGACACAACATTACGGTGTCCATGAGCGGGACAAGCATTTACGCTACCGATGTTGGCACATTCATTTAGCAGATGTGACGGTCTCAAGTGAGCACAACCTCGACGGTTGTTTACTTCCTCCACTGGAGTTGCTCACTTCCTAATTTTTTCTAACACAAAATTATTTGATGACGAAAGCGTCCTCAGGAACTAAAATCATGGAGTGCTCATCCGCGATTTAAACTTTAAATTTAAATCATTATCATTATTATTATTATTATTATTATTTGTGGTAAGGTGAAGCTCATTAATATCCCTGTTGAGCACATGCAGGTAGGTTTCTGTACACTATTGCACAGCCATAGCGGAGGAATTGTGAAACTTTCGTAATCTCCTGCACTTCATTTCATATCTTTTCGTAAGTGCACGTTCGTACGTATCGTACCTTTATCGTATTATAACTTCTTTTGCGGACTCGAACGTGTCAATTTTCTATTTTGCAATGTCATCGGTCACCTCATGATAGAGTCTTGTGATGGACAGGCCTCGTCGTCTACAATGTGAGCGAAAAACTTTTAAGTGGTTGTGGCATTACAGGACGCTCCTGTACACTTCATCTCGATACATTTTTTTTACCTCCCCCCACCGTTGTGCAACAGACCATTCTCTCTATTGCATCTTTTGTCGGTATTGTTATTGATCACATAACTTTTTCCCCGCCGAGCTCCATGCAGTTTTTCTTTGGTTTGAAAAGTGAATGTTTGATTATTATGAAGCATATATATATATATATATATATATATATATATATATAACTATATATTGGGTACTACGGACGGAGTTGTTACAGGGACCTTGAGGACGGAATCAAGCTGCACGCCAAGTCTCCACGCCAAATTTCCGCAATCACAAATTTCACAGGGACGATGGATGAGTTTTCAGTGTGGAGTAAAGCGTGATGCATTGGCTATTTTGATTTCCGTTAGGGAGATTTCCAAGGGAAGGACACGAGTTTAACTAAAAGTTTCTGTCCAATTTATGTAATCTATCTTGCCATCCTGTCGAGTCTACCTGCATATACGTCTCCTGTTTATAGCTCAAGCAACTCCTGACCATTGTGACGATCAACCCTGTGACTTTGTCAGCCAAAGGATACTTCACTGTGACGCGCTCGAATGTCACCTCCGTAAGTGTGTGTGTAAACTTTTGCTTTGTCTGTGTGAATGCCTGCAGGTGAGCTGCGTGCATGTGGGCATGTAGGATGGAGTTTGGGCTGCGTGATTCTTCTGGGGTGTGACCTTAGGGGGAATCAACAATGGATTTGTTACCTCGTTGAACAGTATATCTATACGAAAATAGTAATCATTTGACTCTTTTTATTATTATCATCATTATTGGTGAGTTGAGATAGAGGACAATTTACTTCCCCTCTCATCATTATTGTTGGAAATCAGCCATTGAAGATGTCGTTTGGTGAGAAGAGTTTCGTTAGGAGGGTGAAAAAAGATTGGAGTGGGATGATGATGATGATGATGATGATGATGATGATGGATACGTGTAACAACTGACGTGTACGATGATAGCCATTTTGGAATTAAAAATGGATGGCCAACTGACTAAATTAGCGAGGAAGGATGATAAAGGATGAGCGGTTGGGGAGATGAGGGAACAGTCTCTTTGATTTATTACTATATACAGGAAAGCTAACCGGAGGAAAAAGGTGCGGAGAGTAGGATGGAACAAGGGAGGTATTCATTAGCGTAATGTGTTGACGGGATGAGTTTGGCAGAGGAATACCACTTTCCCAGCTGGTGAAGTGGGGAGGAACCGAGTTCACTTTACACTGTCCAAATTGCCGCACTCATCCCCCCATGAGCTTTCCCGACTTTATTAAATACAGAGCAGGATCCGGCCCCTTGGTCTAGCTGTCAAGGTACGGATTTTGATGATGCGAGGGACCCTTTGTAGAATGAACTTTCGGAGTCTGTGTGTGGGTGTGTTGGTGTGTATTCGTGTAGTTATGTGTTAGTTGTGTGGTGGCCTGAGCAATGTAGGCAAAATGGAATAGAAAAGTAGTAGAACCTCGTTATTGCGGTCCTCTCAGGACCGGGGATTTTTCATCGGATTACAGAGTGGAGGTATTAAAGGGATGGCTTTAAACATGCACTTGGGCCACTAGGGCGGAAAATTTATGACCGTATTAAAGAGTGGCGGTATTAAAGGGGGCCGAATAAACGAGGTTTTGCTGTACGATACATGCTGTAGTTGAATGACAATTCGTAGCATATTTGTTTAGAGTTTGATCCAAATTAAATCGGTATCCTCCCTGTCATTCACTTCATATTAAGAATCTTATTAGAATCTTGAGGAGTAGAACTGTATACTGCTACTTCTGCTCCTCCTGGAGGTATTGAAGCAGTCTGGATTATCCCATAGAAAAGTCCTTAGAATTTCGTGGACTATCAATACCCTGCATTAGAATAATGAGTTGCAAAGTTTGTAATGTGTGCAACGGAAGGTAGGAACAGGAACAAACTGAATTGAGCCACAGCCATTATTAAGGACATCCAGAATGGTCAGGTTGTTACACCAACTTCTCACTCACAGCTGTTAAACAATTTGAAGTGGAGCAAATGAAATGAAATTTTCCCAATTAAGGCCCAAGTTTCTGAAGGTGGAGCATTTATGATACTGGTGAATTCTCACACTTTGACTTGGCAGCTTGGATCCTAAGAGTGAGTCGAATGCAGAAGTTGAGGGATTCCAGTCGGATAGACCCACTACTGCAGTGTTCTGTAATGGCTATAAAGCCACACATGGCAAATGGTTGTTCTCTCAGTTGAAGTATTCGTGAAGACATTCACTAAATTTTCTTGCTGAACTAAAGCTGGACCTTTAGAGCTCCGCTAATTTTGGCTAGCTCAAGTTTAATTCCTTTGGGCCTTGGAAGTTTTTTCACATAGCGTCCATCCAAATCAGCATATTGGTTCATACACGGTGGTCGAAGGAACAAAGGGTAGAAAATTATATACCTTGTCAGCATGCCCATAGAAATAGCTACTTGTTCCTGTATTATTACGATATCATCGTCGATCTCACAAGGGGACTTTTTCACATGTCAACAAAGCACAAATCAATGATCATGCGCGTTCGAGAGGTCCTCCAGAGAGATTAACAATGGCCAATTCCTACGCGCGGAAATTCATATTTGGCTGAGTTACGCGCCCTCAAAGTTTTCGTCACCTGGCCACCAAAGGGGGGAGGAGTACGTCTTCACTTTAAAATCCCATGTTAAATCCCATAAGAAAATCCCAATTTCGAGTTTCGATGGATTTTTGAAAAGCCCGCATAAAATAACTCTCCTCCGGTTGGATGGTGGTAATATGCTTTCGGATGTTAAAAAGTATAAATACTACACTTTTTCTGAAAATTTGGTCGCATTCCGAGACGAAAATCATAGCACTAAATTTTCGCCGTTTTTCTCACCATGGGTGTAAATGAATACTTACGCGAAACTCAAAACTGGAAAATCCATATGGGATTTAACATGGGATTTTGAAGTGACAACGTACTCCCCCCTTTGGTACCCAGTGATGAAAACTTTGAGGGTCCATAACTCAGCCAAATCTGAATTTCCGCACCTAGGAATTGGCCATTGTTAATCTTTCTGGAGGACCTCTGGAACGCGCATGATCATTGATTTATGCTTTGTTGACATGTAAAAAAGTCCCCTAGTCAGTGAGGGAACGCTGAGGGAGAGCTAAATCACTTCGTATTGGTGATTGAATTGGAAATCCTTGGGCTCACTACTGACCGTCTGTTCATGGTTTTTTATGAATCAAATTTGATAAATTTATAAGTAATTCTCCTACTACTAAAATTCTACCTCCTCAATTCCGGCTTGCACTCATGAACCTGTCAGAAGCAGAAGGGTTGAAGGAAGCTGAACGAATGTAGCAGTGGTGACAGGGCTGCGAAATGTCATGAGAGTGCCTTGAGCATTTACAGATCTCGGCCACCACTCCCGTGTGATTACACTTCGATGCCCGCTACTGCTGGTCACTACTGCCAAAGTGGCTAAAAGTTCCCCATACTGAGAGGCCCCTCAAATGACAAGGGAACTTGTGGCATTTAGGAAAAGGACGACGCGTTAAATTCCTAACAACTTTCTCATCTGTTTTCCAGCTACTCAGCGTCATCCTTACGTACGTCGTCGTCCTCATGCAAATGATCCGTCAGGACACGACGAATAAGTCTGGAATGGAAAAAAACTTAAATTCCACGGCGTGGGGCCACTTCGGCAACGATTCAAGCCTTATCTGAACCACCCTGGATCAATTTGAGACTTCTTTCCTCTGCCCTACTTCAATTCAGTTCCAAAACAGTTCAGTCAAATTGTCTGTGGAGCCATTTCATACGGCTTTATCTCCACCGACCTCATCGAACTATTCCGTTACCAGTAGACTTAATGTGAGGATCCATGGTTTCTTATGGAACACAGAAGCGGCGTATGTACAAAGCCACAGAGAGATGGATATTTCAAGATTTGGCAAGTATAATCACATTATTCTTGAACTACAAACGCACACAAGCCGTCAGCTATCCCAATGTTTTCGTACAATTTCAACTCTCAGAGTTGTTGTCCTCTTTCTCCGTTTTTTGTCAACTATGAATAGTAGTTCGTCTGGACAAAGCCGTGTAGGATTTGCCATTGCCGCCACCCCTTTTATGACATGCTGTGAAAACATTATTGTAAAACCAGTTGTTCCACGATTACCTCACTCATTATTTTCCACAGTCAATCCCCAGCATTGCTGTTAGTTTGATTATCCTGAGCGATATTTACCACCTCGCTGGCGAACGACATGATAAGTCGGCAAGAGTGCTCTGGCATGGGGCAGGACACACCATCAATACAAACCAGTAATCCCCAGCAAACCGCTCACTTCTTCAAGAAAGCACTGTAGGCCCGGCCTGTGTCAAGTCACATCCAAGGTCTCATGTCACGGGGAGACGTCGCCGTGGCGGCTGACATAGGAATGAGCTGCGGTCCTCTCATTAGCCCAACTTTGTTCACTAGTACGCTCAACCAATTAATCTATGTGAATGTGATGGGTACCGGCCAGAGGTTGTGTGGGGAAGTATGGGAAAGTAGTTATGGAAACCACCGTATATTCTCGCTCAACGACACCTACAATACAGGTTGCCTTGGAGGAATTAAGTAGATTCCGCGGGAGGGTGGAATAATGTAGAGTAAGCCAAACTAACAATTCCATCCCGGTCAAAACAGATGGAAAACATGTGCTCCCACACAGCACAGATATTACAATGGGGGCGGAAGAAGTCGTATAGTTGCGTACTCATGGAAATTACTTGCTTCATTTCCCTCGCATTGTTCCTCAAGTTCGTCCGCGACTTCCGCCACAGTGACTCCGCGTTTTCCTCTCATAGCCCGGCCCACTTGTCCCCCCTCTATTCAACACACACCAAAACCAGTTCCGGTAGTTCCATTGTTTTCCAACAAAGTCGCTCATGTTAACTATTTTTTCTTCTCCTCCTCCTCCTCCTCCTCCTCACAACCATTTTTTCCTCATCAAGGAAAATGTTATAATACTTTGTAATTTCCTCAGTTCACACATTGATCAGGTTGTCCATCCAAATTGTCTAGAAGTTCTCTAGAATCAATTTGAGGTTAAAATAGCTTTTCAGGGCTCAATGAGGAAGTTAGTGTGAAGTATTGGATCCGCCGGAGCTGATTATCAGACGAATACTGTGAGAGAGTTGAGGGAGAATAAATCAAGGATCCTATCCCAAGACGTCCGACGTGTAAGAAGGAAGGATTCATTTGTAGAATGTCTCAGTGAGTCCACAATGATTTCTTATCTCCCCTTTCCGATCTAATTAACGTCCCATTATCACAAGTCAGGGGAAAAAGTTAGGAGTGCCCACTTGGGCTTTACCTAGTACACCATCCGCTGTGAACTGTGAGCCCGGAGTCGTAAACTAGAGTTGATTTTTTCATCAAAATTTCCATAGTTTCGCTGGCTCAAATGGGAGGGATTGACTGGGCTGAGTATATGTATCCCTGTAGGGATCTCTGACAGGGCCATGATAGCACCCACACACATTCCGCAGCCAGCCAATTACATTGAAGTCGGACTGACCAACTCAATTGACTGCCTCGTTCGTCCCAGTCCCCTCGTGGATCTATATATGTGTGTGTGTGTGTGCGTGTGTGTGTGTGTGTGTGTGTGTCTTCGTGTTTATATTTATATACATACGGAAAAGTCAATGACAAACTTTCCAGCACTGTCCCCATTTTTTTCCGCATTGGGACATAACTAAAAAAAACTTGGGACAATGTCTTGGTGTGGTGGGAACAGTGGAAAAATAAGATTCCGATGTCTTTTGTACCTTTTTCCATCCCAGTCCCGATTCTTCTGGTTGCTTCCGCTCAATCAGCTCCCCGTCTGTATCTTTTCTTCCACTCTGTGCACAGACTCCCACTAGGAGCCGTCTACTTTGTGATGGGACGACGCTATCATCATGGTTTGTCCAAGGATACCAGGCCTCCCCGTTCGAAATAAACCCACTTGCACACACACACACACACACACACACGTGCAGCGCACTCCCCACAGTCGTCTCTGGCTCATATATGCTCGAGTGCTACATACACCCAGAGGAATTCATAGATGTGTGCACTTTATTGTGGTGAGAAATAGTGGGAAAACTAGAACGATTGAGCCAGCCAGCCATCCGTTTAAAATGTGGAAAAAATATTCCGCCATGCTCAGTATGCATAATGTGTAACATTATTTCCTCCCTGTTATTTCATTATTTTCCTCCGAGCTCGTCGGGAAACACTTCTCCAATCCTGCCATAATGCACACATGGGTGAGTTTGAATCATTCCCGCGAGGAGGATGAGCCGGGCGACGGGGATGTAACCGTGGCTATTGACAGAGCTGTGGGAAATCCAATGATAGTGATACCAGCCAGGCCGTTCCTCATTCTCAGTGTAGTGACGGTGATGATGGTAGAATGCGCACTTAAAAATATTAGTGCGGGCCACTATAAAAGATGCATGGATATCGCCTCATAACCAGCGGCACACTTGTTAACTTCCCACACAAACTGTACAGTATGGCGTCGCACTCGACGTCATTTGCAAGCTCACGCACACAAAGCACGGCACACACATACAAACGCACACTGTGAAAACACACTGTCAGACACAAGGAAACACATGCGCTCGCACACACACACACTGAAACAAACACGCAGGAAGGCACACAGAGAAACAAACAAACACATAATAAGTGACACATGGAACCACAAACAGAGACGCATACCGAGACACACGTAGTCAAATAGAAACACGCGGAGATGGAAAGTCGAATGATGAGAATCCTCCTATCCAATCTAAATGACCTCCCACTTGCCCCGCGGTGGTCCAGTGCAACCAACTGGAGAATGGACCAAGAAAATATAGAAGACATCCTTTGGAAATAGAATAGCCACATGGTGGACATGGACAAGTGATGTGTCCCCGCAGAGTTGACCATGTAATTGCTTCCGGCTGGGAATGGAAAATCCGTGGAAGGTTTTACGACGACGGCCTTGTGATGACGTGGCCCGCACCATGCACATAAAAATAAAAAAAAAACTTGCGCTCACTCCTTGTCTGCACTGGCCATATTTTTACGGGCCGTGTCATAAATTACCCGGGAAATTCCGTACATTCAAATTACGAGAGTATTGATCCACTTTACTTGCATCCACTTCGAGCTGCGACAAATGACACCGACGACCCGTCGCATGCAATCATGTAACAAGCACTCCTATCACTCCATAAATCCCGGTCGTGGTTGCCCATCAAAAGCTTGACTGGGTCGTGGTGGTGGTGGGGCGGAGAGGAGCACACAGTTGTGTGCAGTGTCTGCCTCACTTGTCACCGCGCGCGAGGCTCTCGAGTGAAACTTTGTTTTCCCCGCCCCCACCAGACAGCAACATGTACGCACATAGTCAGAGGGCAAAGGGCCGGAAGGAAGTCTAATTGTAATGGAGGCAACTATATTATGCTCGTGGAACTTGGCCAAAAAGTCAATCTCTTTGCCCTCCACGGCCCTCCTCTGGACTCCAGCCTCATCCGTCTATACTCCTACTAAAGCCATCATCATATCCCCAATAGCTGCCTTCTTTTGGCTCTATTCCCTCTCCTCTCACCACCACCACCACCACCGCCACCATTCGTATTAACTTCCCACATCCAAGCCCTAGCGTGCTAGCCAATAGCCAAAATTTCCCGGCTATCCACCCCGCCGTCCGCATATAGTTTTGGATTGAATCCCTGGCTCTGAGGGATTCCTCCCCTCCATATTCCCGCTGCTGAAATGAAAAACTTTATCCAACCCTCCTCATTGCCTAGCCTATGAATGCTTTTTTTTTGTTGTTGGAAGGGTGAAGGCCAAATCCATTTAATAAATCTATCCATGCAAAGTTGTTCCTCCAACTTCACCAATCCAGGATCCCCATATTCGGATTCCCGATTTGTTTATATAGGGTCAATTCCCGCCAGCAGTAAGATCCTGATGATTATTTCACCAAAAGGGATGACGCCATTCCTTATAAATTCAGCGTGTCATTACGAAAATAACATTTTTAAAATTCATACGGGAATCATATGCTGTTACGACGACGCATATTTCAAGCATTTGAAAATATTAATATAAAAAAATATTAAAAATAACATACATGTCAAATAGATATTAAAATATTAAAAATAAAATACATGTAAAATAGATATTAAAATATTAAAAATAAAATACATGTAAAATAGATATTAAAATATTAAAAATAAAATACATGT
>VYYI01003411.1:0-12272 GCA_021029175.1 Bilobella aurantiaca
GCGTCGTGAGTCGACTTTTCCACTTGCGACCTAGTCGCTCCCTGGAGCGACTGTGCCACACTGTCTGTTGAAAAGAAAGGTGAGGGAAGAGCTCGCCATCTCTCAAGCTGGTAAATCCAATAGACAGTTCTGCGTGTTTATGAATTGGACGATACTCTGTTTTTGACTACATTAATTGAATAAAGTTGAAATAATTATAACTCGAGTTCCGTATTTTAGTTAAGTGCTGACGCTGACTAGAAGGAAGGAATAACACGATACAGATCGACCACAACGGCCAAGCAGAGAGACTAGGACCAGAACTAGTTTTACTGTAAATAAGGTAAATAATATTGATTACGGCCGATAACTGCAGTTAATATAAATTTTGGTAATTGGCTTAGGGAACTGTACGCTGTAAGACAAGTTAAATTGTACGTAAGGTTTCGAAATTGAAGGTTCAGACTCAGAGACCCATTGCAGCCAGTAAGAAGCTGAGGTCTCCGTTTCCTGAGCGAAATCGTTGAAACTTCTTTGAGGGAAATAAGTTTCTTGATTCAATCCAACCGATTTATGTAGTCCGTGGCAGTGATTAAGAACTTTTAGAATAAAGAGTTAGATTTAGAAAAAAAAAATTAGGTTTGTTTGGTGTCTGAAAGCAGAACAGTTCAGTTCAGGTCCAACTCTAAACTTGGCTTAGTAAATCCTTGGGACCGAAAATTGGAATTGGTAATTTAATTGTGGTTCGTTTTGTGTAGAAACTGCAAATGAGAGCACTACGAGGACGCGGAGGTGGAAGCGTGAGGGCGGCTCAAGGTTCAATAAAAAGCCGACTAGGAATTCAGGGAAGAACGGAAGGGGTTACTTCTATTCAGTCACGTCTCGGAGCTCGAGGCGTGGCACGTGGCCGAGGAGGGGTCGCAGCGGCTATCATTCAGAAAACTCCTATTACTGATGCCAGGCAGAAGATTAATTTGAATCGAGTATTGACGGGTAGAATCGGAGATGCTCGGCAAAATATTGAGCTCAAACGAACGAACCGATTCGGAACAGATCTTCCGATTGGGACTGCTTTGGCTGTGTCCACAATGAGATCTCTTGGCCGCGGTGGTCGCCGAGCTGTAGACGCAACACATGCTGCCATGAGTCTTGCATCCAGGAATCCAGTAAAGACACTGAAGATCACAACGTTAAACCCAGTCGGAGGAAGTAGCGGAGGACTGTTTCGAAGTGCTGTGAGCGGAATGGGTGGGTCTCAATGGGCCTTTCCACCGGGAATTGACTCCCCTCCCACCTTACCTCGGCGTTCCGCTGGAGTAGCTGCTCACTCTCCTCTAATAACGAGAACCGTCAGAAACCCGCAAGCCGGTTACCCCACATCTCATTCGTCGGGATTAATGTCATCGTACAGTCGATTGACTGCTGGCAGCACTCGTGGTGGACTATATTCAACAGGACCAAGCTCGGCTGCACTAACGAAAATTACATCTATTACCAATCGCCCTAGAATGCAACAAGTAAGAGCTACTCTTCAAAATCATTATTCAGAGGAGGAGGAAGAGGACGACGAAGAGATGGAAATGGAAGACGAACTACCAGCACCACCAGCAGTTCTTCGTTCATCATTAAAAGCTCGTCTTGATGTACCATCGAAGTTCAAAGTCAAGGTGTCAAATCTCCAACCGAGCGTAACTACTGATGACATAATGGTAAAATATTTAAAATGGAGTGTTTCTCCTTTTGCGAATTCAACTTCAGATAATATGGATCTTTTGTTCCATCAGGAGTTGTTTGCCGATGTCGGTGATTTGATTTCTGCTCGTGTTCTGGATTCCGGAACGGCAGAAGCTTATTACCGAACCAAATCTGACTGTCACAAGGCGATAGAGGCGTATCACAATCGCCTTTTAGATGGAAGCCCAATGAAGGTTGTTTTAGTCGAGGAAGGCCGTGGCACTGGCACAGGTGAAGTGGCTCGGTGTTCTCCCCGAAAAGCCACTGGTCTAATTGCAACCTTAAAGTCAGCTGGTGGAGCCACAATGAAAATTCCGAAATCAACACCCAATCCCAGCATTAAAATTCATCCCGACATTTCAGCAATTCACAAAGTACTATTTCAACCCTCTTCGAGTTCTAATTCAACTAAAATGCTCTTTAACAAAACAAATTAAGTTCATGGCGAATGCCGGGTTGCAACATCAGGCATGAATGATGAATAGATTGGTTATGCGTGATCATGCGAAGAAAAACGAAACGAAAACCAAACAAAAAAGAGTGAGTTATAATTTGTAAGTAACAATTTCAACTCCATTCTAAATCTTTTATGACCCCATTTACAAGCCCGGCCACACTTGGCAATTATTTTCAAATTCATTTTAGAAACAGTATATTGATGAAACGCTAAACCCTGTATTGTTCGTTAAATTTAATGGTTACACATTTCTCGTCTTCGTTACCCCTAAAACATTATAAATTAACAGTGCCGTAACATAGAAATATAAATTAGCAATCTCGTTGAAATAAAGGAATTTTTATTTATAATCACAGGATCTAAATTTGATAGAGCGATGGTTGGTAAGAAGATGATAGTAGCGATATATTTTTTTTAATTTGTATGTCTCTTGGACTAAACGCTTGGTGGTGGTCTACGTGTATGTTCATCAGCCTGGTCACTGTTGTTACCTTCATTCTGACGCTTCGGGTAAAACGTTAGCTCGGGAGCACTTTCCGTACTTGTGCTTCGCACGCGCTTTTTGAGGAGCCCTGCCCTGACCTTTCGGGCGTAGAGCTCTCGTGAGTCAACTAGTCTTGAGAATCGTTCATCTTGCTCATAATTGTTGTCCCTCACAATATCAACTTCTGCCGGACCACTGTAGTTCATCGCATCAGGGGCAACGGGACTCCGCATGTCACGATTCTTCAAGATTCCTCGAATTTCCGATCTTTCGGGCGTACTTCTGGATGATCCAGTTGCAGATCCCGAAGAGAAGCCAGGGAAGGGACTCATACCTAGATTCGTTGGCTCGCCTTGATCTATAACAAGTATTGGCAATATATCTTAACAGTTAAATGCTTCCATCAAGCACTAATTTTACGGACTGCTTCGTGTATGATTCTCATCAAGGGATATATTCTTCGCCTGTCTTTTGAGGTCTTTTGACTCTCCACCTTCGTCATGTTCCATCGCGGTGCTGTCTCCGAGATCCTGCATCCTGGAAACGGCACAACCTTTTTAACAGATTTAAATTTTTTAGCTGAATTGTTGAGTTTGGATTGACAAAAGGGTCAATTTACCAGGCGTGCTTTTGCCTTTTAGCGAAATACCCCTTTGCGTTGAATTTGGTTGAAAGGTCGTCGCTTCGTCGTCCGGAAATTAAAATGTGATTTTGATGATCCTTCATGTATTATAGGTGACCACGGTGCGGTGTTGCCACGGGTAACTGGCAACTAAAATTTAAGTGCTATGACAACTGCTTTGGGCAATTGCATTGAAGCTGAATTCTAGTTGACGTGTCGCACACGCGTGTACACGCATCCAATTCAATGATTTTTTTTTATTGGCGTCGTCGTCCAAGAAAAAGCGTCATCTCAACATCTAAATTGAAGGAATGAAGCCAAAGGGGAAAACTGCAAAATTGAAAGCAACTAGACTGGAGTATGCGCGGAGAAAGCTCAGTCTTCCAATATTTCCAGCACCTAAGACAAATGGCGGCTTTCGTGTCACTGATGCTGGTCATGGTCGAAGTCACAGTGACCCTCCAATGACATCAATTTACAGTCGACCCAAGTCCCTTCCCTTCCAAACGTCATCATCCAGCTCTGCCGCAACATCCCGCCGATCCCGAACCCAATTCAAATTTAACGGATTTTCAAAAGCTTCTCAGGATTCTAAACATGTTTCGACAAATTCCGTGCAAAATTCAGCACATGCCGTCGCAGAGAGCGTAGCCGTAAATCGAGAAGCGTTCCCACAAAGTAAGTGGACGAATTGAATTTAGATCAATCTTTATATCGCTATCATTTTTCCATTAAAGATTTCTGTTCCTGCTTAGATCCCGCTCCAGGGTGGATCAATGCGACCAGGAACACTGGAAAGGGAAGCTTGACTGTTGCCCAGGCACGAAATGCCTTGAGCCTTAACGACGTGGTCTTAAGGCCAAAGGTCAACGTAAGCCGCCGGGATAACCCAAATACAAGGCCCAAGGCCAAAGTGGCACAAGATGAAGCGTTTAAAGGTCTGGAAAAGGCGTTGTTATCTTCTAAGAACCCTTCAGCCATTTTGGAGGCCGTGGTCGTTGAAGAGGCTTTGGTTTCCGAAGCGATTGAATCAGCGCATCAGAGGATAAAGAAGATTCGTTTTGCTGACGAAATTAGCGATCGTTCAGTCAAGCCATTTGCGAAGAACAAAGGGAGTGGGACTTAGAATTCTGTGCAGCCTTCGAGTTTACTTTGCTGATTCTTGTTGTCTATTTGGTTAGCTTTTCAAATTATTGATTAAAAAGTGGTCAAATTTACGATATTTTATTATTACAATTGACTATAATTAATCGAACTTGTAATTATTAATTATTTTCCGGTTTACTCAAATGTCAAAGACTAAAAGTTCGAGTGGTTAAGATTGGGATGGGACGCTGCTATGTCATCGTCATACAATCGCATGCGTGAATTCCCAGACTGACGAATCCACCCCGGTCATTCTAAAAGTTACAAACGGGTCCGTCGTGCTACTGCAGTTATGCGCATTTTCCTTTTTCAAAATGTATCATTTTTAACACGGCTTTAAATGCAAAGTAATTAATTCCTCATGAAAATATGAAAAAATTAGTAGCAAGAGTTTAGCTAAAAGTAATTTAGAATGGTTAAGAACAGCCCGTAACTTATTCTCATTTTGGGAAAGAAACGTCCATATGTGGTTAGTGCGGGGTAGTATGCACGAGTGCAACTGATATGGGTATCACAATTGAAATTGTGTTGTATCGTCCTCCTTTTCCTTCACTCCTTCGTGAATTACTGTGAACCCGATGGAAGCCTTCCTAAAGTTCTACTAATTGAATTAGTGAAGTAATAATTAATTAGTGAGCAATCAGTTGAGAGCATCTTCTCGATTACCAAGTTACCCCTTCCCTGAAGTACGTCCTTCACAATCCAGGTGCCAGGTCTCAGCATCGAGCATTGTACCTAAACAGGTATTTTTCTCATAAGCTTAAGCACGTTACGATTACGAACCATAAAAAAGGCTATTTCGCTTGCTAAATAAGTTAATTGAATTTAGAAGATTTACTTCAAACGCGCCGGAATAGAGTAACACGGACACGACAGTTCTAATTCGTGGAACCTGCGCGTCTCTCCAAACAGACGACAGATACACCCCAATTACCCACGAACCGACTCGGTTCAACCGAGGACATAAGAATTCAGCTTTACAATTGTCCAAGAATATTTATTCATAACGTATTTAGTAATTTATATTACAAACTACTACAGCTTTTTTTAACCCTTACCATCTGCCGTCCTGTGAAAGCCTAAAGGCCATAATTAACGGCATGCTGTGACAATTCTCACGGCTCCCCGACCCAGACCCCTTTCCATCGTTTCTTGTATAAAGTTCGACGGAAGTTAGACGTAGAGCTGCGGCATCCAGTACGAAATTAGTGGGGTAAGAAACTGGAAGTCTTACGCTCCTGTGTCTTCAATTTTATAAGCTTTTGTTCTAATTTGATTTTGCTTTATTTGTTTGTAGTCAACCGAAAGATCAGATTGATCGACATGCATCGAAGTTCAGGTGGTAGCCACAACGGAAGGCATTCGTATGACCATCGGAGTGATAGGAGCGAGCGCCGAGACCGTGATTCATCCAAAGGATCTCTGTACAATGACCGCTACTCACAAGACCGTGACAAGAATCATCGAGAACGTGAGCGAAGAGATTCTAATTCAAAATCTAGAGGTCAGCAGCCTTCGCGTCACGGAGGAAGACAGTCAGAGTCTCATAGACATGGCGGTGACAGTGGTGGCTTGCAGAATAGTCACAGGTACAGTACAATGGGCTTTTCCAGTTCTGAGAGAGTGTGTTTACCGATTTTGATGTCGCTTTTTTGTACTAGGCGGTATTATCGTAGAAAGCACGAGGAAGATGAACTTTCTGATGTGTCTTCAAGTGGTTTTTCTGAGCCTGAGGCCGGAGAAATTAAAAGTGATAACGAAGGTAATGGCAAAATCGCAGCGGATGGAGAGCGACGTAAGCTTGAGCGTAAAGGTAGCCACAGCAGCAACTCGTCTACGCATGCACCTGCCTCCAAGCAACGTCGGCGGTCGAAACGGAAAAATCGAGATGAAGATTCTTCCAGTCGAAAATATAATTCCAAGTATAATTTCTCCCGCGCGCATTCTCAGTCTCTGTCACCGTCGTCACAGCAAGTGATGCATAGCAGACGGCTGGATGACATTGATAAAGAAAAGCAAAATCAGTTAGAAATAGTTTCTCCGGATGATGCAGGGAGCCCAGTACCCTTAACTTACTCACCGCACACGCCACCCCTTCCTCCCAAAGCTTATGAGAAGTACTTACCTCCTCTCGAATCTTCTCGAAGAAAACCAGTCTTTGAAGATGAGAGTCGTAAGTTCAAGGATCGAAAGCGGAAGCGATTGAAAGAGACAGAAACACCTCTTCCTCTTCCAAAGTAAAAAAAAATGCTTGTAAATTAGTTTTATAGTTTACTTTTGATTTTATAACAAAATGTATTTGATACTCCTCTGCAGAACAAGTCGGAAAGGGCCCGATACACCTACAAAGAGTCCGCACACTCCTGTTGCTCCGCCTCCATCGGCTAATAAGTCGAAGGCCCCACTGGATGACAAATTGTCGGCCACAAGTTTCTTCGCCCAATTGCGCGAAAAGATGCAAGGGCCTTTAATAGTTAAGCGTTCACCGTCTCCTCCGACAGTAATATTTATTCCAGACGATCCCACTGCTAGCTCGATCACAGAGATAGTGCTGGAGGATGATGAAGATGGTGAAATAAAAGGAGAGAATGAAGAGCCAATGCCTTCAGGTCAAGTTCGAGGTGAAAAGACTACCGATGCGATTGATGGAGAAGTCCAAGTTCAGACTACATTGAACAAGAATCACAAAGTGACTCGAGTGCCCTTCGACTCGGTTTCCGTTAACGGCGGTGTTGGGCAAGGACAGGGTTTGATGCATTTACCTTTCCCTCCGGGCACAGAATTCCCACGTGTCTTTCCCCAGCCTCAGTTGCTCATTGACCCAATGAAACTGATGACAGCCCATAAGAAAAGCCTCAGTATCACAAGAGACCTTCCTATGCAACCCGGTAACTTACTTTACAACGATTAGTTTACTCTAATGCTTTAAGTTGTTTTTACATTTAATAATTTCCTTGCTTTTAGTGGGTTCCCCATTAGCGGATGCTCCGGGAAAGCGGAAGCTAAGACCAAAGATTATTGTAAAACGCATCGAATTGCCTGACTGGGGGGAACGATGCATTGGTTCCTTTGACATTATTTCACAAGTTGGAGAGGGAACATATGGACAAGTTTACAAGGCTAAAGACCTCATAAGTGGTAAGTTTTTTTTTCTACAATCACAACTTACATTACCTATACATTTGACATACGGCAACATTATTGAAACTTACGAACGTCTAACATGTTGAATTTACAGATGAACTAGTTGCCCTCAAGAAAGTTCGACTGGAAAACGAAAAAGAGGGATTCCCAATCACTGCGGTTCGAGAAATTAAGATCCTTCGTCAACTCACGCATAAGAATATCGTTAACCTTAAGGAAATTATTACGGATAAGCAGGATGCCCTGGATTTTCGAAAAGTATGATATTTTTTTTCATTCTTCAGTTTAGTTTTTTTAATATTTGCCATATGGCCACAATCAAGTGGCCAATACAAAGTGAAATAATATCGTTTCATGGTTTAGTTATAAGTTTTGCCATGCGTAGGATCGTGGGAGTTTCTATCTCGTTTTTGAATTCATGGACCATGACTTGATGGGTCTCCTGGAATCTAACTTGGTCAACTTTACGGAGGAACAAAATGCAAGTATTATGAAACAGTTGCTTGAAGGACTATCCTACTCACATAAACATAACTTTCTACACCGTGACATCAAGTGTAGTAACATCCTCGTCAATAACAAGTAAGTGATTGGTAGTAATAATGGATGTGAGTGAGCCAAATTGGTCTTTTTTAAAGAAAGCTGATGAAATGAAACTGCAAAATGTTAACTACATTTTTCAGTTTCGCATCCACTTCTTAACAATTCTTCTTTTACTCACCATTAGAGGGCAGGTGAAATTGGCTGACTTTGGCCTTGCCAGGCTCTATCACGCTAAAGACAAGCAGCGTCCTTACACTAATAAAGTTATTACACTCTGGTATCGTCCGCCGGAACTTTTGTTGGGTGAGGAGCGTTATGGCCCAGCCATTGACGTCTGGAGTTGTGGATGTATTCTGGGAGAACTCTTCCAGAAGAAACCAATGTTCCGAGAAAATGTAGAAACGTCCCAATTGGTGGCAATCTCAAAGATATGTGGCAGTCCAACCCCGGCTGTTTGGCCAAACGTCGTTAACCTACCCTTGTACACTACAATCCGCGTAAACCGTACTTATCGGCGGAGACTGAGGGAAGAGATGATTGATCTGCCAGACAATGCACTGGATCTGTAAGATATTACGTTATTCGAATATTAACCATGTGTTATCTGTCCTGTTCATCAATTCATTAGGCTAGGCTAGGTTACACGGTTGTTTTTCTAATTACCAAATCACCACAATTTGATTGAAGCGGAGGACGTTATTTTTTCCGCGTATTCTTTGGCTAGTTTCATCAATGTTTCTTTTCTTTCGTGCCGTTTCAAGGCTTGACAGAATGTTGGAATTGGACCCAGACAAGAGAATTTCGGCAGATGATGCGCTCAATAGTGCTTGGTTGGTAGATATTGTGCCTGAAGGAATGAAACCTCCTGAGCTTCCGCAGTTTCAACACTGTCACGAGCTTTGGAGCAAGAAACGAAGACGACAGATCAGGGACGCAGAAGCCGCCGCGGCACAAAACAATGCACCTGGTACTCGCCCAGCAACTGTTCCGCAGCCTCCAGTTAACAACATTCGACCCTACGATGGTATCCCCTAATTAATAAAATTGATCCACCTCCCCAGTCACCTCTCTTTCTTTAAGACGATTCATTCCACTGGCAGTTAATGTCTATCTTTTTCTCATGCTTAGATTCTTATGATTTAGCTAATTTTTAGTTGTCTCGTGAATATAAGTTTTAAAAATCAAGTCAATTCTCGTTCTTATTAGTGTGGTATAATTGTGAAGAACATGTCATGGAATGAGAGTTGAGAGAGGTGACTGGGAGACAAAGGCGATTTTCTTTTGTCTTGGAGTGTAAAAGCCAATGTTAATTAAAATTAATTGAAAATAGCTGCAATGCTAATCAGGTGGGTTAGCTCGATGGCTACATGAGAACATTTCTAGACTATAAAACTACGCTGAAAGTCTAAATTACTTTTTTGTCGCCCTTTAAAAGCCTGCCAGACAGCGGAGGCATTGCGTTTTATGATAGTTAGTCTCCTATGCTTCGTAACTCTACACTTGGATTTTAAAACTCCCTCAATTAAATGGCCCTTATTGAAAGATTGGATGACTAATCATTTCTCAGTTGATTCTTTCTCTAGGACATCTGCTACGAATAAACCTCACCCGACTGTTCCTGTCGCGCACATGACAAATGAGACAAAAGATAAGTTGAGAAAAGGCAGTTTTAATCTGGAAATGTTTCTAAACTTTCGTAAGTTACTGAATTTGAGCTTGGTGTGACGGTTGTTTCCTGGGGCTCCATATTTCCTGGTGAGTTACTTTGACCTTTTGCCACTTCTTTTGAGGTTTGCCTAGGTTCTTCGCTCATTTCTACGGGTTCTAGAGAGGTGGTAGGATAAAGGAGGCCATCTATTGCATTATCTTTTTCGTTCCCATCAGGGAAGCTAGCGGCTCGGTCCTCCATTTGTTTCCTAGGTTCAAATTGTTGCATGAGAGCTTCCCATGGGTCTTGCCACATTTCAGGACTAATCCAGTTGCTAATGTCGCATGTGCCCAGTGGTGGACGTTGAGAATGTGCCTAAGAATAAGTCGTTTGATTATATAGCTAGAATTCTAGATCTAGGCAGATGAACTCTAGGGGAGCGGGAAGGCCCTATTCTTATAACTTTTCAGTTCACCATGTCCGATCCGATCCATGTAAGGTTGAAATCGAAATCAGCATCGACGTACAAATAGATTTAGCTTCACTTTAAATTTAGGTGAAAGTTTTTAACTAACCCTGAAAGGTGCATGATTGAAGGAACCTCCGCGACTGCGAAGTGTAAAATGGTTTTGATTTCGGTAGTAAGGACGTGACGGCGGACGGAAGTTCCAGCCGCTTTGGGTTGGTGTGTGGTAGTTATAATGACGAGGATTTTGATTTTGGAATCTAGGAAAAAATCCGCTGTTGCGCTGTGGGCCCTGCCAGCTGCTCCCAATACTTGGTCTGACAGGACCTCCATTCCAATTCTGGTCCATTACCGATTATATTCCGTATTGGTCCAATAGCCAAGTCTTGGATTAAGTCCCGTTTCTTAGGTTTAGCAAATAGTTTTTCTTCGTGGTATTGAATTGGTTGTCTAGTTTTTAGTAATTAATCACCATTAACGAATCCCGTTGTCTGGAAATAGAGCGAGATTATTACCAATATGAGCGATTAACATCATTATCACTTACGAGTTATGAGGTCACCTGAGTTCGTTGGCTTGCGGCTTAAGATTGGTTGCCTCTCCTCATCTGTTGCTTCTATTCCCAATCCCAATGCGAAGTGAATCTGTAAAATATTACAACATGTCATGTTCAGTTGTTAGTTATGAATTACGATGTGGACTTTAATTAAGGGCTTTAAATTGTAATCAACTAACTTACTTTAGTCGATTGATTTGTCTTCCCTTGTCATATGCTTTCTAACAATTTTGATTTTGTTTTGACTTCTTATGAATTTGCACTTTTGAATATTGTCAGAAAACGCGCGAGAAGTATTCTTAGCTTTTGGCCTTTATCTCCTTCTAAAACATCTAAATTCACTAACATTAATTAATAAGTCCCAACTTAACTTGAAGGTCATGCTAATTTTAGTTGATAACTATAATTAGTTGTTGATAATTAGTTGTTCTAAAATATTGTATTATTCTGTAAATTCCAGGAGCTGCTTCCAACCCTGTATAACGCGTAGAAACACTGATTTGAGCAACATTCAACGTTCCATGATGAAGATCACGGACCATTTCACGAAAAGCATTACAATTGTTGATGGAATTATTTGTTGCTTCAGGGGAAGACTATAAAGTATTCTTCTTCGTTGAGAACGATCATTCCAATTAACTTTTTAATCAACCGCCTCCGACTGGAAGGTGCATAAAATTCAAGATAAGTTTTCTGAGAGACACCTCTATAGAAATCATAGAATTGGAGGAAACAACAAACAACATGCTCGGAAGATCCTCTTTTATGTAAGAAAACTAGATGTTATGTAACAATGTAGTTGTGCTTAGTTTTGATACTTTCTCTTTTGAACCCATTTGTACATACATTTTTATTTTTATTTCAATAATTCGTATTAGTTTTATTAGCCCCATTTTGTCTCTAACTGTGAATTTAATCGGCATTTTAAACAATTGGTCTCCGCTACGTTTGTTATTTGGGGCCGATTTCACTGGTTCCTGACTTTGGTTTGGTTCTGGCTGTATAGGAATCCGCCACTTCGAGTTGTCTCAAAAGTCAATGAATTGGATATCATCATGGAACTTGGTAGGACTGAGGCATTCCGCACTCTTGGCTTTTCGATAAATCCGAAGCTCCGCTGGGATTTTAATGTCCGCCTACAATTGGACACAAAGGGAAAAGAAATTGGAAGTTATAAAGTGTCCTTTGATTTTATTACAACTCTTTGAGTACGTCTTGATTCCTTACCGTTGCGGGTGTATTTACGAAGGAGTTGAGCCTTGGTCTCATGGGACTGCAGCCTGAGTCCGTCACAACTGGAACTGACACCAGTCCCAGCCCCAGCGCTCCCACCGAACAAATGCCACCGGCAATTGGGCCATGGTAGTCGTGCACCGGAAGGCGAGAATGGACAAACTAAAGTTGGATCAAGAGGCAGAATAATAGACTGACAATTCTCAAATAATACCAGAAGGTTTCTCAGTTGATATTTATACTTTGTTAAATGAAAGTCA
>VYYI01003412.1:0-12271 GCA_021029175.1 Bilobella aurantiaca
TGATGATAACGGTGAGTGTATATCAGGCCTCAAGTACGGCGTAACTACCGAACGACGTTGCCAAATCACCAGTCGGTTTCACAGCTTGAACTTGGTAACACACAGTGGGTTCAGTGTTAGTTGTAGAGATTGTAGTCTAATAAGCCGCTGAAAGATTTCCATGCGCACGCGGAAAATTCTAAAGTGTGCGGGTCGTTAGGATTTATCTTATTTTTCAATTTCGCAGTTGGACACATACAGTGGTCATAAATCTCTCTCAACTTTTGGGAAATCATAATAAATATCAGTTGTGGCAAGTATAGTTTCGACTTTGAAACTTCTGCAAAGTTTTACCACGTGGTCAGCATCAGGCATTGCCGTCGTGTCCAGAGCCTATAGTTCCCAACGGAAAATGGAATCTAATTTTAGTGTGTAGTATGTGTAGAATGAAACAATTATTTCCCGTAAGTGAAAGCTATTGTTCTGGATCCAGACGCCATGCGGAAGATTCGTGAGCTGAAAATAGGAATTGTTGGTGGTGACATGAGGCCGCGGCGCGAGTAAGATAGTAGAGGATGCAATATGTCGTCATAAATGATAAAAGTAGATAATGGGTAAAGTTTTGACGCTGCCTTGTGTGTGCCAGTCGAGTCGGGATCCGGATGAGAACAACTCTTTAAGGATCCTTTACTTGGAGAATATAACTTTCCTCCACTCTTCGTCGCGAACAAAGGACAGGAGAACAGTGTGGTTAAGCAAGCATAGTGTCATTAGGTGGTTGCAGCACATTCTCTGGGAGAACAGATTGGGCGCCGAATATTGTTTGGAGGGCTGGCTTCCAGCTCTGTAAATTTGCCCGTTGCTTAAGCACTTGTAGCAGCATAATAGTTTGTGGGAGCAGGAGAAGGCGTTGGTGGTGGGGGAATCTTCCGTCTAATTTTCGTAGAAATAATTAATTACCTACTGTACAGCCACATTCTTATACCGAGGGAGTCCTGACCAGCGGTTGGATGTAACATCATTTCAAGCTAGAGTGTCTATTTCGTAGGAGTTGACCAGGATGGTTACTGGTTGATGCCTCTGGTGAGCACCAGTTGTTCCTTGCAGTTGGTCAGCCTACCGAAGCGTAGATAACGGGTGGTTTCTGGAGCGGAACACCCTTCCTCTCAGCCGTAGTTGGAGGAGGGAACGATGGGGTCTCTCTCTATGTGGAAGTTCTGCGGTGCAAACTTAGTAAATTTACAAAAACATCGCATTATAAAATCCTCTTGTTGTCGAGAGTTCTTTGCTGTTCTAAGCATGTGGTGAAGTCTTACTTTTACACTGATATGATTTTCTTTCTATTCTCTAGGTGATGCTGGGCGACCACCAAGAATTATCGAACATCCAGTGGACTCCGTTGTTCCCAAGAATGAGCCTGTCACCCTCAACTGCCGTGCAGATGGAGACCCACCACCCGAGATATCCTGGTTCAAGGATGGCAAGGCTATTCGGATGTCCGACTCCAGATCCCTCCGCAACGTCCTCCCAACCGGCTCCCTTTTCTTCCTCCGGGTAAGAGGAAAACCTCCTTTTCATTTCCTCCATTCAACCGTACATGTTTCTGGATTTAAAATACAAGTGCCTCACCCCTGTGAGGAGATAGCACACAAGACCAGGATTCCCTCCTCTCTCCCTTTCTCAATTCCGGCTATGGGCGATTTCCCAAATCCTACACTGTAATAAAAGTTTCTATTCTCCCGAATTCCTCTACACTTTACAGATGAAATCAAATTCCTATCAGCTACTAGTTATGTCCAGCTTTAGGAGCTTAGCTTCAAATAGCCAGTTGAGACGAGGAGTCTATAGCAAGTTCCCGATCGAGCTTGTCACTGATGTAAATAAAATGTCATGGCTATCTTAAATATGCCAGAATCAGAATCTACCCTAATCCAACCGTGTAGTGTTGGAGGAGTAGGCGGGAATATTTACAGATTCAATCTTCCGAGCTGAGATAGCAATCTATAAAAATCTATCCCTTCGTTTTCAACTAGGAAAACATTTAGTAGGAATTGAACTTCTAAGCTGCAAGAGCTGGGTGTGCACGTCAACAGATTTGTATACTTTGCTAAGACCGTAGTGTGCATACTTTTTCCAAGCGGAATACCATATCTTGTAGGACTTCGAACCACTTGAAAGTAAGGGACGGAGGTACATTTTTCACTGTTTTTTCCGTAATCCCTATACTGAGTCTGATATCTGTAGTTGTATTCCCCAGTTGTTGTTGCCATTCCCAGTGTTTAGAAGAGTAAACTCGCTTTGAGGTGAAGCTGGTCACGGATGTGGAATCCACGGTCTCATCTCGCAGTGGATCCTGCATGTAAGAACCTGTTAGCTGACTCTCACGGACCCATTTGACAGACTTGTTTTCACATTGGAAGGAAAGCAAGCGTAAAGCTGGGGCTTTGACGGCATAGTTATATAGACCTGGCCTAGTAGTAGTCTGACGACTGACAGAGCAGAGTGAAACGTAAAATTCCCCTTTGATTTCCCTCATAGTTGATTTGCTCTTTTACCGCCTCCCCGCGCTTTCATCACTCTAAAATTCTTCATCTCCGGAATCCTTTGTGCAGAATGCAGGAGGAGGGAGTGATGGAGGGAAGGGTGAAGGAGAGCTCTCGAAAATAAAACTGCCTCCATTGTGAAAAAGCGTAGTTATAGCCCTTGACTTAATGTATGCGAATATAAAGTAAGTAGTGGGAAGACAACAAGGGTCCATTGATTACTTGCATCCTTCGACTGTAGTGTTTGCATGTGTGCGTGGCGGAGTGTTACATGGAACTGGAAAAGACGAGGGATGCCGCCATGCACTCTCATTCCTGTGCAGTTCGATACTGTTCTCTTCCGCCAGACTACACGGTTTCCAGTCACCTTGCGTCTATACGTACTGCCCTTGTGAGAGTTGGGGTCCGGTGGCGGCGGGGAGACGGGATGAACTATGAGGCTCTACACGGGGAAGAGCTATTAGTTTTTCCGTGAGAATGGCGCCACGTATACATAGTCATCTCTGCCGCATTACACTTTTACCTACAGCAAAGCTACATGTAGGTATACATGCCCCTCACGGAGTGTCACTCCTACCATCCGTCCGCGCTACTCATTCCGCTCTCCTTTCCCTCTCCCTCGGATAATATATGCAAGCTCAGACTCTGTTCTCTGCGCTGGTAGGGCGGAAATGAAACTTTAATGAAGACCAAGGTGACATCCCTCCCCGTGTTCAATCTCCTATACACACACAGTATGCATAACTACTGGGCTTGGTGAGGCCCACTGCCGGGATTTTATTGCCATACCATCCTCCTCCGCTCCAAAGACCATGTTATAATGAGCGGGACATTGAGCATTTTGGTTATAAATTTTCTTGACTTGCTCTCCTAATGCCTCTCTCTTTCTCTCTCTCCCTGTCTGTCCATGTGCAGGTTCGGAAGGATCAGGATGCCGGGATCTATGCGTGCATGGCGAGGAACGTTTTCGGGGAAGTGACGAGCCGCAATGCTACGCTTGATGTTGCAAGTAAGTCCTAGCGTAGCAAAGTCTTAACTTTTAGTACTGTCAGATCTTCTTCTCCTCTAACACACATATACGCTACTCTCCCTCCATCCAAAATGCTACCACCAGCCGGGAAAGAGACGTAATTAAAATCTCGCTCCACTCTCTGTAATCATGACATGGTGGCTCCCGTCAAGACTAATCTCCAACTGCCGAACGTTAATTTTATCGCTTCCAATAACTCGATCGCTCCGAATTTAAAGGAGGAAACTTTAATTTTCCCACTCCGGAAGAATCAAGATTTTGGAGAATTTGGACAGTTCACTCCACGAGGCGGGCGAAATCATAGGGGAAGAAGGAAAACGAAGTGAGTGGATTGGATATCGTCGAATGAAGAAATGTATTTATGCACTGACGCCAACGCGATGTCCTCAGTGTTGTTAACCCTTAGAATGAGGTCCATTGGTAGTGGCCGCAGATATTGACCACTTGTGTATGGCAAGGGTGATTCTAGAAAGCCTGTTGGGGCACGTAGTATAGTGTGGGATTGAGCGTACGTGGGAAGCGGAGGATGAAAATGGAATGTAGATGGAAAGGCCGTGGAGTATTTGAGAGAGACGTGAAATTGACGGATCTGCAATTAAGGAATGACTGATGAGATGCTTTTGGCTTGTTCAAAAGTCTCTCACTCACCATGTTAGCAGTTATGGGGCGAGGGGGGATATTTGGTTTGGTGGGCTCTCGGGCTTGTTCCACAAGGACGGCGGCGGCTAGGGCAGGAAATTCCGCTCAAACTGCGCCCCCAGTTTTTCCGTGCCCGTTATTGGCCTGTCTCCTTCTTTAAATGATTGTTGAGAGCGGCAAAGGCCGTTCTGAAACATCCTATCATCCACGTCGAATTCCAGTCACGACAGCTATTCCCACCGTCCTGTGCACGTCGGGAGCAACCGAGGTTTCCCTCTGCAAGTGAAAGCCATTCCTCTGCTGGTTCTCCTTTCCCTTCACAAATGTTTCTTGTCCACTGCTTTCACCCCAAGTTTTTACCGCTGTTGTTATGCATGTTGTGATGGACGGGACAGGACAAATGTTGATAATCATAATAATAACTTTTGTAGAACAATTTGGCTTGGTTTACTTTTCCCAGTTCATCTGCTAGTATAATTATGGAGTAGAAGGCGCTCCGTAGGGAGCGAAGGAAGTAGTGGTTTTAAGTTATGGCAGTTGCTGAGAGATAGATAGTTGGCTTGGCAGGCTGAATGATGGAATAGTGGGGGAAGGGACGTCAGAATTGCACTCGCATAGCACTTCCTGACTCCCTGCTGGAGGCTACATACGCCCGGAGACCTCTGAGATTTAAACGAGCAAAGTGGAGCGATAAAGAGTGGGCTCAATACATCATCCAGGCAAAATGATTATTAATGTCTACTGTCTACTGGGTTTTAAACGATACTGAACAGATGTTAAAGTCCTTATCGATTTTGCAGTTGCTCATGAGCCCCGTAGTTTTGTTGTGTATAGCTCCGGCTATGCAAATATATCCCTGTAGAAGAGCTCATTCTATCTTCTTCTGCGAGTTTGAAAATCTCAGCTATACTGACTACAACAATATCCTGTGCTGTATTAGCTTTACAATCTTGAGTCGCCGCGACCGTTCCTTCCGTGTAGGTTTATTTACATAGCTTGTAAATACTTTGCATTCTTTAGGACTGCTAATCAAATTGAGGCGGGTTAGAACGATAAGACAAGAGATGTAATATTACATTAGCTAGTGTGAAAACTCTTCGTCTCATTGAAAAATCCGGAGGTTTTTCCTTCGGGAACGAGGAAACTACCCTGCAATTTCCTCCGTTGGCCATAAGTGTAACAGCCACATTTACTGTTGAAACTGAGGGATCGTTTAAAATAAGGCGGTTCCCTGCGGACGGGATCAAATTAGGCCTTTGCATGCGGCGTCGGACTGAGCCATGTAGCGCTCGTCAGATTGAAACGTTGGGGAAGAGGGAGCAGTTGAGCTCCGGCGCCTTATCTCAAGATTAATATTGATAAAGAAGCTTTATCCTCACACTGAACTCTAGCTTTGGCTCCAGCTGTGAAACCCTGTGTAATCACTCTGGAGCCCCACATGACGCTTATTGGTTCTACCAACGCTTAGTTAGAAATCCCCTTCAAGTGTAATGTGTATGTTCGGGGAGGGGTAATGCGCTGACTCTAACTTAACCATGGTAACTCTTCCAGACTAACTTTTCCCTCCCGCATAAAACAGCGGACATGAGTAAACTCAGAGTGCACGTCAAACATCCAGTAGTGGGGAGATTGTAGCCGAGCATTATTATACTGTTGCGAAACCAGGTGAGTAATTACTCCCGACCTGTCACTTTCCGCACAAATGTTTAACAAGATCCTGGGTGGGATAAGTGATAAGGTGAAGGAAGAAGGGAAAAGTTTTGGACTGACAGCTCTTCCAGGAATTAATTACGGATTTTATGCAAACGGTAAGGAGGGAACCGTCCTTTCTTTGCAATGGCTCACTAATGGTGTGCAAATTTGTTCCTGTGTGTTCTCCACTTGCTGTCGTGCGGACGCGGAGGCCCTCTGCCCTGCATGTGTCTACGACCACGCCAGGAACAAGGGAAAGGCTGGCTGGGGCCAGCTCTGCACGGAAACTCGTGTAGAAAATGAAAAATAGGGAGGAGGGCCACTGAATAGTTCGAGGAACTCCAGCGCGGCGGTGGTGGTGGTGGTATTAGTAGAGCGTATATATATGGTTAAAAATTTCTATTACCATCCTTTTCATGCATAGAGGGAAGAGTTATGGCGGGCAGAAGCGGGAGGAGATTAACATTCTGCAGAAGCTCGGACCATGCATGTGACCAGGGTTGATGCGGGCACAAGGATTTGACCGGTAGGTCCACTGTGCATGCATGTTTGAGCATGCATTATACGGAGAAATGGGGCGGTGGAGGCGGACGGACCGTTGAAATGACGGATTTAGATTGGAATTGGAAATTGCATGTATACTCCTTATTATTAGAGGAACTAGCGAGTTACACGTTAGTGTACAATTAAAACGGTCCCACATGCGAACAGGCCGTTGGATGCCACAGTTTTACAAAATGCCGGAGCCGAGGTGCTTATTATCCAAGTGACGTTTTGTTACATGCCAGCATGGTGATTTTACTCGGACGTCCGTGGCCATGTGCATGCCCTTTCCACGCGGGAGTAAATAGTACTGTGCCACACGACGCGTCCACGTCCCCGCTGATTGAGGGCAATTCATTTAGGCGCTACGGTCCGGGGTCGTACTCCTGCGGCCAGGACGACTACCTCGTGCACGTAATGATCCGGGCTGAAAACACACTTCCACTCTCTCACACACGTACGTAGATATACGCGTTCCCCCTGTGCCCCACGACATGCTCGCCTGTCCGTCACTCCCGCTGTGCCCACAGAGACGTCTGGTGCTGGTCAGTGTACCAGTGGGAATAATCCTGAATGCAAATAGCCGGGTTTTATGGGAGAATATGTTCTCACGGCCTGCTCACTCACCCTTGTGAGGACAAGGGCACTTCCAGGCCTATATCGCCCGGTGGTGTGCACGTATGTGATTCGGTGAGAGGAGCCTTTTGTCTACTACCATGTTCTCGGACAGATTTCCATGTTATTCTTTTCACGACATGCCAATCTCATTAAAGTACATGTTTGCCACAGCCCGAACAAAGTAAGACCTTCCCCACACGCAGTAGGAAACGGTCTCACCGATGAAGTGACTCTCATTTTAGATTCTACTTGTTCTCCTCCCATACCTTACCACCAACATTTATTCCTCGTGTACCCAAATAATGTTATCATAATTTATTTTATTTTTTAATCCGCTCTTTTACATGTTCAAAATTTCCTTTGATCCAGTGGCGGCTCTTTTACGACCTCCTCGATTGGGGTTCAAGTCGTAAATTTCCCCAGTGCACTTGTAACGTGACGGACGGAGAGTGCTGAGTGGGTTGAAATAATATTCTATGTTCCATGGAACCTGTTGTTGTTGCTGCTCCTGAGAGTAGAGCGGGTCCTTTGTGCACAAAAGATTTTTCTGCGTGTGGAAGAGAAAGAGGACGATAGGCAGCGTGCAGTCATTTCTCAACCCGATAATAATCTGCTGATAAATCAGCAGGGAGGAAATGCGAAGATGGAGGAGATGAGGAGAGTATAAAACGATGACAAAGTGCATCGATTAATTAGCCTGTCCCGCTGTAAAAGTCAAGGGGAAATTCGATGGATCCAAAATTGCTCCCGTTTAAATGTGCAAAGATGGAGACGAGGCCTTTTGCCGGGTTAAAAGCGGATATAAATCATCTCCGCCGCCGTGTTTTCTCGATCAGTGGAGTCGTGGTGAGGACGGAGTACGAGCACATATTTATTTTCTGCAGACTGCTGTTGCTTGCTTCTGCTGCTCCTGCCAAGGGACTACGAACCCTGCATTGAGATGAATCCGCTACTGATGCGGCGGTCATCATCATCATAACAAGACCAGACTATATACATTCTGTGGAGTTGTGTGCTAGTAGGAATGCTGGAGAGAATGCCGTTAGCGAAGCCACAAGGGCGATCCTTTGCAGTGCAAATAGCCCGCTTGCAAGTTGAAGTCGTAAAGAAGTTGTAGAGTTGAGTGTGTGTGTGTGTGTGTGTGTGTGTGTGTGCACTGTAGTAGTCGCAGTGTAGAGGATTTTAATGAAGCCATTCATCAGAAAAGGCATTAATGTCACGTCCTCCTGATTACCTTTTTGTATAAATTTAGCGAATACGAGCCCAAGTATAGTGCTGAGAGCCTTCGAGTGTTTTCCCGGATGAGGGAAATTCATGTTTGAGACAGTATTTGGGCAGAGATATAACACGGGATTTTATTATTAAGAGTAAATAAACAAGTTGAGAGTAAAGGGTCTTGTTGTGACCCGCGAGCTTATTCCCAGGTATGAAATATGAACTGGAGGGATCGGAGGAGGGATTTTACTGTAAAAAGTCATTCCAACCTTTGGTCTGCGTCTTGAATTTGTGGTTGAAGCGGAAGAGCTGAGGGTATTACCGTGCATCTCCTAAGATGTTGGTTCAGGACTCTTGAATTCACCTCTCGGAGCTGCCTGATCCTGATGGCGGGTGAAAATGTAAAAATTTTAAAACCAGTCACCAGTCACGTTTCAGCCAGATTTTTGCTAATAATTCTCCACGAAATCTCTCCTGTCCCCATCCGTCCTCATCATGCCCGACCGGCTCTGAGGAGCCTCGACTGTAAGTGTTCTTTATTCTTTTGCGGCGGAGGAACTAATTTTAGTGTACAGTTAAGTGACTCATTCCCCTGGTTTTTTTCCTGGCTGGGGATACTTTTAAAATGAAAGTTTTATGAGGTGCTCAGCTGAAAATGACTGAATGATCTGGAGAGTTTGTGAGAAGGAGGGAGGGATGAGCGAGTTGTTCAAGTGACAAACTTGTCGCTGTTAACTTACTTAGTGTGCGTGTGTGAGTGCCGAGGGTGACGTTTTGATCTTGTGAGGAGCGAATTCTGGATTTTTATGATCCTTGAGGAGTGGCTGAGCGATAAACTTTTGTCACGTACATTCAGTTTTTGGCGCGACCCAACAACTTCCTCCATTAAGTGAATTTTTTCACGCTGGATCAAGTTCCACACTGTCGGGTTCCCGTCGTCTCTGGCAGTCGTAATGTAGAGTTGGTACTGTGCGTAAAACAAAGTCGTATGCATGGAGACACTCGTCGTGAGGCACTTCTGTGTCCCACAACAATGTTGTAGCGGTATTGGGGGCAAAGGGCTCGTTGTTCACATTGTGCGGAGCCTCGTATTGTTTCTGTACGCACATTGTGAATCTAATTTCCGGAGACGTAGTGTCTACCCCGTGTTTATCCCGCCGGTTGGGCAGCCAGCCTTAATTACTGTGGAAAAAGTGAGGGGTTTTTAGTGCACTCCGTTTGTAGTGTTGTTCAATATTGTTTTTTTCGTGTTTTACCAAGGGCTAGGCTTGATAACAGCTCATTGTTTTCCTACCACCATCTGTAATCGTAGTATGTGTTGTAGGGTCGTAAAAATCTTTTGAATATTCAGGGGGAAATATATGAGTGGATGGATGCTTTTGCTAAATGTGCGTGTTCCATGAGTTATTTGCTCAAGGCCAGATGGTCTGTGGTGGGGTGGAGCAACATATGCAAATGTTTCTCAGAGAGTCACTCTGGGTCGAAGATAGCTTATATGTATATATATACATCTCTGTCTGAGTGAGTGAGTGGCTAAGTGAAACAAATATTTTTGCTGTTTTTTTCGTCTGGGAACAAATCCTTGGTTCACATGCAAAACTGAGATTTACTCATTCAGGAGAATGGTATCGATTTGATGCAAATATTCCCGCTCACTCTCCCTCTATAGCTCTCGCTTCTTGAGGCCCCTTCTTATGACGATCATTGGTATACAAGAAGCAAAGTAGAGAGCCTGACTCTGTGTTCGTGAGACGATCGTAGAGCGAACCGATATGTGCTCGTCGTTCCATGCTTGGCACCAGCAGCCGATTTTCACATTAAATCCGCTCTCCATTTGGGCCACATCGACCGTGAGGAGCAGAGTTCACAGATTCCGACTCTCCATTTACGCCTGACGGATTTACAACGTGCTCAAAAATCCTGATGCGGTTGTTGATACTTTGTCCGTCCATCTCGGCCCAGTGTGCCGTCATATAGGCGGGATGGTCGTAACTGCTCGTGCATGTACGCCTCGTCTGTTAGCAATGCAACCCCGTTGGAGTCCTCGCGCCGTGGACATTGGAAACGTTACGAAATGGCCATTTCTCATCTGTTATTCAGAACAACTGGGAGGATTCGGTAGTAGATTGAGCTCTGCTCCTCTGCCTCCACACGCACGAAACATTTATTGGGACGGGAGGAGCGTGTTGAAGGGATTCCTGATGGAACCCGTGCCGGCGGTGCAAGGACAGGAAATTGGGAATCTAAAGTTGTTGGCTTCACCATTTTACTATCTTGACTGGACGTGGAGTAGTTGTGTGGACGAAAGTGCAATTTACTGGGTGCTGGCTCAGCCCATATGTAAACGAGAAACGTAACAGATTAAAGTCCAACGGGGAGGGACATGAATTTCCCCCAAACTCTGACCACTCCGCCTGAACGGCGGTGCAAATGCATGTAGTCATTGCAATGCTGACTCAACTGCGCGAGCTGGACCGGCTGGTACAGTACAGGCGGACGGTAGCGGACGTGATTTATGAATATCGGATCACCTCTTTTCCATGTTCTACAACCCCTTGAAACCGCTGCATAATAACCACAATTCTGTGGAATGGGAAATGAGAATAGGCTATACACACAGCATGTAGTATAAGTGCCGCTGACCAGCACCACCCGCCAGCCCATCATGTAAAATGTGATAAAATCATATGATGGGATGATACAGCAATGTATGTATTGGATAAAAAATAAGCCCCGCTGATTCATTTCCAGTGAAATGGCCTTCACGAGGGTTCGCCCCCCTAATAGTGACAATACGGTGGGGAATTGATCCTTGTAGGGGAATACCTGGGTCAGTTATGGCTCTTATTATCTCTCATTCAAGAGGCGTATCAGGCAGAGGGGAAGTCATACTGCTACTCCTGGACAAGTGTATCTGATCCTAGGGTCAGTAGCCCAGAGTTTCCCCGCATTATCCTCCATATGGTTGTGTACGTGTTAAACCCGGTCCGGTGCCGCGTTATTTATCAACATGAAAATGGGAAAGCTGCACAGTTGGAGACGGTAAGATGGTAAGAAGTCATTGGGGTGGAAATAGATTGGGAGAAAAGAAAGAACATAGAGCGAGAGAGAGAGAGAGAGCAAAAGTGAGGGGAAAGAGCGAGAAAGAGAAAGAGAGAGAGGGGAGAAAGTGAAGAGGGGAAGCACTGAGTGGCGGAGTGAAGTACTGGAGGTGGTCATCATTCGGGTAAAATATTAGCCAATCTATGGGACGTTTATTGTGATTTCCTGACACCCAAGGAAATGGGAAATTTCACCGACGAGAATTACGGGCGAGAGAATGAGGGGGAAATTTAATTCCGATTCTCGTTTTTAATCACGATAAAATCTCTCTTACGTTTCAAAGTCACCCTGGCCCTCACGTTTTTTTCTCATCTCGTCCTTGTCTCTCCTCGCTGTTGGTATTGATTAAAAGATGTATGGTGTACATGTATATGAGTGTGCACCCCCTCCGTACACGGAATCCTCGTCATTGACTGACGAGAGAGTACTTGCCCACGGAAGGAGCCATGCTGGAGGTAACTGGAAAGAGTTGTGATCCATACGTACGTACGCCAAGGTTAACCTTCTCAGGAGTCCACATAGTGCAGTCGCCTTTGTGCTCTCTGGTTTGAAGTTGGAATTAACGGGTGTTAGTGCAGGGGATTTACCAAGTGTTTCGTAGGGCACTGTTGTGCCTAGGTGTTCTCATGAGTTTGTCACGGGGGCTGCACTGTGAGATGAATTGTGTGCACAGGGATGTTGCTGTCGTGTGTGCATTATCATCCTGTGCTTGTAGAAGTTGTTGCTACTGGAAGAGCCACTATGAGAGCTACAGCCTCCACTCCTGACGCTATCTCCACACACTGTTGACGGCTTTCACGTTCCTGTCAACCGGAATCTCCTGTCTGCTCGGGGGTAGCTTTTCTTTTGGACGTCGTGTCATTACATTCCATTGAATGCAAGGCCCTATCTCCTCTCTCATCTTGACTCC
>VYYI01003413.1:0-12267 GCA_021029175.1 Bilobella aurantiaca
AAATCAAAATCGTTTTTTCGAAATTTTGAAAAAGTTTATGGCCATGGAGTCAAAAGCGAGGTAAGGGGTTAGTTTTAGAACTAGATGAATCTATGATTTTGATTTCGAGCCAATACGACGCGAGGTCCCCTTGTCAGTAAATTTTGGGCTAGAAATTTCTGCATTTTTAATGTGTTTACAGTGCAATATGAGGGCCGTGTTATTAGTCGTTGTAACAACCCTGGGTAGATTGTTCTTATATTTCTATTAATTTGGCACAATCGATGTGCAACGACGCGTGGTCATTCGAAACATTTTTAATACATATATTCACGTACTATCTCAAAAAATATAAAAATTTTAAAAAATTTAAAAACAAAAACAAGTTTTCAGACACAGTTTTCACGTGTAAAATCTAATAGCATTCTGTCATTTATTTTATACATATTACTTTGCGTCGAGCTCGGCGTTGTTACTTCTGCTTTACCACAATATTGGACTCTAGTTTTAATTATTCAATACTTAACACAAAAGTCTACAAAATTCTACAAAAATAGACTTATACAAATGTTATGATTTATTCATATACTAGTTCAAAATCAGTTACTTAATAATTCAAAAAGTTATATTGAATTTGTTTTAAATCTAGGTCTATTTTTTCAAATGCAATAACACAGTATTTCTATACGATTTATGACTAAACTCTTCTGTTTATAATAACAATAACTTCCTAATTTAACAATCACCACTTTATGTTGGTTTTGGTGGGTTCCAATTCAGCGTCACCTGCTAATTATTGAATGCAAATTAAATCCGGAATCGGATCGGGGAATGAACTTGCTATATTTCCATTTTCATTTTTCCAAAGAGGCTAAATGTTTTGCATGTCTGAATACAGTGCTTCTTCGTCCATCACTTCAGAGACGCTCTGCATCTGCCTCTATTGAAATGTAAAGTTCCTTCCGTCTGCATTCATCTGCATGAATCTGAATCTGATGAGGAAGCGAAGAAAGGAAGATTGGAAATGAATGTGGAACTTCTATTCACTTTCCTTTTCATTCCTCTTCCTTCCAACGTTACTATCCTTTCCATCCATTTCTACAACAAACTATCCACAAGTATCCATTTTCCAACATCCTAGCTCATGCACAATTCACTTATTTAAAATAAATTGAATGGGAACTGTGAAAATGTTGTTCCTTCAATTCTATTAATAATTTCTAGGACCTTCCTACCTTCTGATTCTAATCCAATGCGTAAGTTGGAAGCTTCGTGAATTAGACACGGTTAGAAGCTTACTTTTTTTTCTTTTCTTTTTTTTACATTTTAATCAAGCTACAGTAAGCCTCAAAGAAAGTTTCTCAAATGAAAATTTAAAATTTCAATTTTGGGGTTGCATCACCTCTCAGCAATTGCTCCGGATAAGGATAATAATGCAGGGCTAACCAGCGTTGAAGCCAAGACTATTTATTTAATCGATTGAATATGAAGCATAAAGTATATACGTAGAAAAGGGGAGGAATCTTTGGAATAATCAAACCCTTTTACTTTCACTTTCGAAATCATTTTGAATGCCTCCTTTCTTGCCTAGTCATTCACTATTCAATTTCCGATTTCATCCACAGGTTCAACTAAAAAACTTAGTTAAGCTATACTTCTAGGTCAGTTATTTCGAAAATCGTAATCCAAATCCTGCGAAAATTTACGTTTATCCAACTGTCCCTAAACTCTCATAAGGAAGGGACCTTTTGAACATAATTACTTGTAGCTGATCGAGGAAAGTTCCCAAAACTTCCATACCTTTTTAGCTGTTTAAATTATGTCTGCATGTGCTTTGAGAAATTAGGTATAAGAGCCCTTAAGATACTTATTGGGTCTCTGCAGGATGGGAAAATTTATACTGCATTTCCTCTGTAACATTTGGTAACTACTTTATTTACATTTGATAATTAGTCTGTTAATAAGAAATGGAGAACACTAGCCTCATATATTGGTTCATTGGCTTGTAGAAGTTAATTTTACTTCTTAACATTTTTGGCTTGGGTAGCACTATTTAGAGACTTAAACTCTAATTCTGTTTTTGAGTTAAAACAAAACTTGTGTAGCAATATTTTTTGAAGAAAGACTCATCTTATTCGGGGCGTAAAACTATATGTCATAAAGTATGTGAACTTATGCTTATGTGTTTATTTTTTTTAATTGTGTTTAGAAAATAAAGGATCATTTTGAAAATCTTAAGTGTGCTGAATATTCTGCTCCTCTGTAGCAACGCTCTCAAAATTCGAGGAATTTTTAGCAGTTTGTAATATTGTTGTTATTTAAGAAATTGTTTGAACGTGGTTCAACAAAGGTTAGAATTATTTTAATATAGTAGTTTTATTTGCATTCTTTATAACAGCGCCCTGAATACTTCCGCAATTATTATCATAGCCCAAGTACATTCCAGGAATATTGAAGAATCCAATCAGGATGAAAGTAAGAATGGTAATTACATGCTGCAGACATCATCATGATTTACTTCTTCTGAAAGTTTACTCATGGCAGGATATATGTTATGAGACTTTCAGACAAAAAGCTAAAAATGAAGAATGGCATTCCTATGACTCGAATAATGGATCTGCTTTGTCTTGAAAGAGGCGTGTCAGGAGGCGCTCAACAGGAATTCTAATCCTGATTTTAGAAGAAAACTTGCCGATGAGGAGACTTTAATTCAATGTGAAATTTAATGTACCTCATTTTCTTTATCCCTATTAGCAATTAAAGTGACAAGTGAACAATGGAAATAATTAAACGTATTGTGGGTTCCCATTTCAATATATTAAACACTCCAAATAAACTTCAGGTCGTCTGTTCTGACAATTCTTCTACAAGATTGATGTCATAGTTAAATCTAGTTAAGTATTTTTTATATAATAAAAAGGAAAGAAAATAGGAATGTGCTTTGTTTTTAGAAAACAATCAAGCAAATGCTGCAAATGTGACAGGGTTAACTCGGCGATAATAGCCGACAGCGATAACGTAGATAACATCCTGAGTTAATGCAATGTAACGGCAATTTCTTTTGTCATCTTTTATCTTAGGTTAAAGGTATTGTCATATCGCAATTTATTCCTAACATAAAATAGTGCTTAGGGAATCACAATAAAATGGATTCATTTGTTTAACTTTAGCGTCAGTGAATTCTCACATGACTCTTTATCTGTGAGATGTTAAAGTATTATGATGTAAAAGTAGTATAAAGTAGAGTATTGTAAGGGTCTCAGTGGAATTCTTTTTGTCTCTTTTGAAAGTCCAGGTGTATTTTATTACTCGACAGAATTTAGCAATTACCCGACGGTGTTTTTGCTTTTAATAGAATTCAGGATGCGTAGGGAAGAGTTGGAACGCCTGTAGAATAGATGACTACGATGATAATTAAGGTTCTTTGGATGTGTATTGAAGGGATGCTGGAAATTAATGGTTCCCTTGGCCTTGATTCAATACATAGGCTTCTCGAGTGGACATGCATCTCCTAATGGAAAATTATAGGCTTCCCATACCCACCTTCCCTTAAACACAATTGCTTTGCATAAGACCCAGTGAAAGGGAACCAAGCCAGCACATCGAAACCTTAACCAACGCTCAGCACAACAACCTACACGGCACAACAAGGGTTGCCCATCTCGTTGGGTCCTACTCGTGATTTTTAGAAATGTTGCTGCCTAAAAATACAAAAATAAATTTTCATCACAATATATTTCTGAGATTTACAGGAGCGAAAATATAGAAATGAATTGATGAATCTCGTTTTTTGATTATTCAAATGGATAAATCTTTATAAAAAAAAAAAACTTTATTTTGTAAGAACGCACAGCAATAAGATCTACCAGTGAAGAATTATAAAGGATTCTTTTGAGTCTAATATACAAAAATTTTAATTTTTTTTTACAATTTGTCACTTTCCCCCTTTTGGAATCAAGCTCGGGGAAATTTCGAACCCTGATATTTTTGTAAGTAGAAAAACCTACCTTCCTTCCCTCTACGTTGAGGCAGGACTTACTTTTCTCAGTGATGTAGACGCAGATGAAGCTCAAATCTGATGTTGAGGATGTTGAGAAACTTCCCCAACTGTCTGTCCCTTGAGCCTTGACTCAGTTTGGAGCCGAAGGAATTGTTTTCCTTGTCGGTTCAAGGGCTCTTTCAAACTCACAAACTCCTGTTGCTTTCATTTAAAATTACATTGGCGACGCAGCCGGAACTTTGGCAGCGACACATCATATAAGACCCTATACTATTTGCTTGCTAATTTATTGCCGAGTGTGAGGTCGCTACGGTAGAATAATCTCGCCCCCTCAATTGGAAGTTGAATTCATTTAAATTTTTAAAAAACATATAAACTGAAGCTCCAGTTTTAAAATGGTTTCGAATTTAGCGAAATCAAGGAAAAGTTTTTTTTTTAAAGTTTTACTATTAGGAGTTTGTAGTACCTATAACTTACTATTAAAAATTCCCCAAAGGATTTCTCGGCTTCAAGAAGCTAATTGCTAAGCGTCGTGTAATTTTTATTACCTTGAATTACAAGTTGTAACTTTAAATTGGTTCCATGAATGGCCTCAAGGAAAGCCTTTAAAATAGGAGTAAGAATTAATGAAATGTGGTTTGAAAATAACAGACCTGATACGAATAAGCGATGTTACATAGAACCTTGCCCATATAATAAAACTATGCGTATTAATCTTCCCCTGTTTGGCTCCTGTCATTACATTTCTAATCTGTTGCCCATCTTAGATAAAACCACAAAAAAATACCCGGATAAGAAACCTATTTGAGTTTTTCTTTGTATGAATCGAACTATTAATTCCTCCTTCCTGGAATCATGATTGCCCCTCTGAATTCAGACAAAATTACTCGTTTACATTAAGATCCTTATCCTAAAGGTTTGTGTTAAATAAAGATGCCCCTTTGTAAGCCAAAATATAAATGTTAAACATACGCAACATTGATCGATATAGTTAAGCGTTACTCCGTTCTATAAATAAGTAAAATAAAAATGTGAATGCTTCATAATTACTTGAAGAAAAGATGTCTACGGCTTTCATTTCTTCTCAAAACTAATTCAATAATTTTTTGTCTATTTTGATATTCATTCATACCGTTGCGCACCCAGATGTGTGAAGAGAAAATGGTACTATCTTGTAATAATTAATCGAGACTTCATAAGTCCGTTCTACTGTACTGTAATTGATATGAAAATAAATGCTTGAGGTGGAATAGTTAGCAATAATTTTTTTGAGCTATCCATGTCACTGATTTGAGTAGTAAAGCGTATTCTTTTACTTAAGTATGTCTCCTCATTGTCTTGGAATGATGTTTTATGTAGTTTTTGGTCTCCAACTTTTAAACCCGCCATTTTGGTCACGAAAGCTCTGTGAATGTGATATGTAATATCGGTTGCATTGCGAAATTTAGTCATTTCTTACTCCCAAATGTTCAAGGTCCGAAAACTCGTAAAGAAAGATCTAAAAGTATTGCATGGCTCACAGTCTTGCCAGTAGACATGACCAATAGACGTGTATCCTACGTAGTAAAATAGAAAGATTTACCCTCTGCTGTCACTGTAAAGTCTCCACTTCTTGGAAATAGAATGAATCAAATTCGTGGACTTAAGGGTACAACAGCATAAGAAACCAGAACAAAAAATTGAAGAGTTTTTCTACTTGCGAGACCTATTAAGAAGGAGGTCATGAACATTCACTTGTGTAAGCATACTGCTTCAGATTCTTTTTTCTAAAGAATTCTAATAATTCTTCAGATCCATTAATGATAAGTTAAGACGATGTTAAAGCACTTAATAAATGTCTTAATTACGTTCGACTTGCTTTCCGTTTTGTTTCCACCAAGAAACGGAGACCAAACCGTTTGGAAAATGTGGAACCGGAAACGAAACTCGAAAACTGAGCAAAATTGACCCTGATCAATTTTCATCTTATGAATGGTTGAAATTCAACCAAAAGTCTTCCCGAGGCGGTTAATCGCTATAAAAATATTCTCAAACTTCTATTTTTTTTAACTAAATGGGCATATACATATATTCCAAAACTTGATCAGCTAACGTTTGCATTAAAAGGTAGGTTTGGGATTTGTTCTGATCTGTGGCCCGCACAAAATGGACATACCGCATCTAGTCTTCCAAAAATTTAACACGAAGTACTTGAAGACATCCGAACCCAACAGATAACTTTGATTAGAACATTGCCCCTTAAAGTTAGGATTTGAGACGTCCAAATTGGACCTTCCGCCCATAAGAAATACATGGTGGAAGTGTTCTGAGCTAAGAAAATGATACACCGCAAAACAATTAGGACAAGTATGAACCCATTTTGAAAAGTTCAATTGGTTACCTTTCCAATAAAAAAGAATTTACAACATTGCCCTTTCCCGTTTTTGTATTATTTCAAAGAAAGTAAGAAAATATTCTTTGAAAAAATACTTTTTCCAATTTTCAGGTTTATTTTTTGTATGTCAAATACATTTGGAAAATAGTTAATACAATGCATTTGTATACATATTAAAATGCTTACGAGAAAGTACAAGATTCCAAAAAAGTAAAAAGAATATGCAGAAAGTAAGATTGGACCCGGGACCACTAACAATCAATATGTGTAAAAAACCCATAGGCTACTTCCGCGAAAACTTTGTTATACCCAGTGTTGCGATTCTTCCGGATGAAACTCAATTTGTCCAGCCGCCGGATGAAAGTGGATGAAATGGACGAAACTCACTGGCTGGATGAAACATGCGTCACGTGCCCAATTGGTCCCAAATTTAAAAGATGAAAGAACTTTCGAGAATAATTAATTAATTGCTTACATTGTGATCCATTTTGGAATGATTAAAATCTCCAGGAATAATGGAAGGAGTACAAACTCAAGCAGGATGACGAGTCTAATTTGCCGTTAAAAAAAAATTGAATTGCAAGTTTAGTTGATTATGAATTAACCATTAATTAATTATTGATCGATTAATTGGTTAACGTGAACGTCCAGGATTAATAAATAAATGCAAAGTAATGGAATAACGTCGCTATTACGAGGCGAGAAAGTTGTTTTTAAAATAGCTTGTTTGAAATTGGCGCGCAAAATTGTCTCAACTTTTAGTTTCATCCACTTCCAGTTTCGTCCACCAAAATCAGAGTGTTTCGTCCAGGTGATATCCACTGGAAGTGGCGTTTAATCCACTTTACTTTTATTCATCCAGCAACACTGGTTATACCTTTAGACACTGGCACAAGTCAAATAAAAGCATACTTCAAAAATATAATGTCCTTGCTCCTTCATTCCGTCCGATCCCGAAGTAACTCGATAGCGGTTACCAATTACCAATTATCTCTTCAGATTTGAGGTTTTCAATATGATTTGAACAACAAACCGAAACCGTGGTTAAACTATGCTACTCATTTAGTGGAACTAAGAAAATTAGACAAAATATCACAATTATTAAAACGAAAACTAACCAAATTCAATTCATCAAGTAGCGTAAGCTACTTTTTTTCGCTCAATCTGTCTGTATACACTAAACTACATCTCAAATCTATTTTCGAATATGAGTTCCTTAATTTCTGGCTCAGTTCAAGCTAGATTTACATTTTAAACACTTTTCTCTATGGCCTCTCATTGACCCCTTGACCTCGAAATGACCTTTCAAGGTCAAACCCTACTGTTTCATTAAACAAAAAGCTATGATTGCGTAATGGTGCTAGAATTTGGGGTTTGATACAAAACAACTCGTAGCAACTCTACAACGCTACCGAAAACAAGCTTTAGCCTTCCTCTATGCCCTCGCAAGTACGTTGTTAGTTGTTAGACTCAGAACAGCCATAAGGGACGTAAAACTACTACTACTCGCTCTGGATCAGAGTGATCGGTACAAACGAGGGAAGCCTGCTAAGTGCGGCATACACACAACTCCGAAAAAATACAGCTCGACCTGGATCGAATGCACAGAATTCGTATACACAAATTTCCAAACTCCTACAATCGGTTGGGCATTGGTAAATGTGGGATCTCAGCAGCTACAACTATGCCCAAAAGAACCAAAAGCTATTTCTGGCAAAACAAAAGCACTGTTGAGCAATAGTGATATTGCTGCAGCTGAGAGGTCTACGGCCATGCCACACTACAGAGACCTGTTAAAGTCTCACTTTGGTGCCAAGTTTGACATGAGCACGCCAATGCCTTTGAATTTCGTAAAAAGAAGCGCCCAACTACGCCTATCACGAAAGTCTGTACTGAGCAAAGGCGAATGGATTAACCTAGGAGAGTCCTCTGACAAAAGATGCAAGTTCTGTGGCGAATCACTTTCACTAACCCATGTACTGCAACACTGTGCAGCTACCCAAACAGAACAAAATACATTCCTACGTACGGCCCATTTATACGAGGTTGGAGAAATGAATGAATGAATATTATTGATATAAGGCACGCCCAGATCAACATACGAGAGTGTAGTATAAGTAAAAGTAAAAGATAGCATAAGTCCAGTTGAGTACTATTAAAATCGAAAAAAATGTTTAAAATAAATGGTTAGGTCACTTTAGTTTAAAATTAATCAGTAGAACAATGGTAATAATGGAAAAAATAATAGTTAAAAATCTGAGTATTTGCTCTGGATAGTTGGTACACAAACTTCTTAAACTGAGAGAACAGGGCTCGAGAAGCAGAATCCAAAGCAAATGCACGATTGCCCTTGCAGAGTCGCAGGAACAGTTTGGCTTTGTTAGAGCCGCGTCCTGTGCAGTGACTCTCAGAAGGGCGGCAAGAGCGTGAGGAAGCAACATCCTGAGCACACTGACTAAGAAGTTACAGAAGTTAAAAACTGGAGTGTCGGCAAACGGCATTGGATATGAAAGCGTGGTATTTCTTGTACATATTTTGTTCGAGGCAGGTTGTAGTGAGGGAGTCAACTAATTGGTCGAAGGCAGTTGTTGTAGGCGGGAGTGATAGGCCGGTTGTAAGATTTACTCTTTCTTGAATGCTAGAGGGACATTCCGTCAGGACATGGTGGAACGATATTCGAGAACCACAAAACTTACAGGCCTCGTCCTTAAATGATCCCAGATTAACCCATTTTCCATTATTAAGGAGGCTGTTGTGACCCAGTCGAAGCTGAGCGATTCTCGTCACTATAAACTATGGGAGCTGTTCCTGGAGGTAAAACTTTGCCGAGAAACTATTTCCGGTCAGCTTGTAGTAGTGGGGCATAGAATGGGAGTTCTTTGCAGAATCCAAATCGATGGCTCCCAGCTTGATCCTAAGCCTGCGTAGGAAGCTTCCTTTGTTGAGAACGGCTAGTTCGTAAGGAATTTTGTAGCCACAGCCACTGTAGGTCGGCATGAGTGAGGTAGCTTTTCATTTGCCAACACCAGTTCTGCTCATTAGACTCATCTCTGAAGGAAGCTTTCCTCATGTCTTCGTAGGCGGCCTGAGTTAGTGACAGGGAATCCGAGCAACGGAGGAGCCTGCACCATTGCTGATAGTAGAGCTTAGCTGCTTCAAATTTGATTGGCGGGATTCCTGTTTCGAGGCGGACAAAATTAGCGTGGGGTAGAGATGGGAATCCCGACTGCATTCTTCATGTACCTTTGCTGCATCTTTTCCAGAATATCACAATGTAGTGACCCCCAGATTCCAGCGCTGTAGAGTGTAGTAGAGTGTAGGATCGACTGGAGCAGCTTCACGATCGTTTCCAAGTGAAAACAGCGAGGAAATTTTAAGGTTGACCTCAATGCGGCTGCAGCTGAATGTCCTTTATTGATTGCTTGTTCTGTGTGTTTCGCAAACTTTCCAGTTGAGCAGAACGTGACGCCAAGGTAAGTATACTCGTTTGTGGAGTCAATCTCAACTCCACTCCAAAAAAGTTTCTCTAATCTTGGGATTCTACCACTCTTTGAGAAAACAAAGACCTTTGTCTTGGCCAAGTTAACTTCCAGCATCTTGGACTTAAAAAAGTTAGAGGCAACAGTGATCTTATTTTGGAGCGACTCTTTAGAACCAGCCAAAATCACCAGGTCATCTGCATAGAGAAGGTGGTCTATGGTTACATTGTCGAGTTGGACGCCGCCAAGTTGGACCTTTTCGAATGCGTCCGATAGTCCTTGGATCTAAAGGTTGAAGAGCGCGGGGCTGGGAGTTTCCCCTTGGAGGACTCCTTTTGAGATTGGAAAAGTATCGCTTTCACCCTGAGGTGGAGGTTGGAGAAATCATAAATTGCATTGCGCAGTCTGTCCTTCAATCCAAAACCTTAATCCAAAAACCTGTTCTCCGGGGGGTTCCGCCCTTGTTCAAACTTGGGTATGTGCCGACACCAGCACACTAACCGTCACAGAAAAGAGTGGTGGTGTGGTAGTGGTGAGTAGGAAGCCTGGAAAGTTGCGGTCGTGGACGCTGAACATTGGTGGGTATGCATAAAGTGGTGCTAAGCCTCTGCCTAAGCAATAGGCTTCTCTTCGGTCAAGCCTACGTTCATTACCCAGCAGAAACCTCATCAGTTTCAGACCTCGAAACTTCCCAGTCAACTCAAAGGCCAAGACCACCCTCCCCCACTCACTGGCACACGCAAACACTTTCCAAGCCTATCGGCGAATGTCAAAAAGCATGAAAAAAAAATTACACAGAGCCTTACTTATATTCATGTGCAATTCAATTTCAAACAATATTTAGGAAAACTTTTATTTTAACACATATATACTGGTTGGTAGTGGTAAAGTTGGCGGTGGTAAAGTCAAGCCAAACTACAAAATGACGCCATGACGTTGATCCTAATAACTTCACTTTTCTTGTCGTGCCGCTAGGAACTGTAGAATTTCTGCTGCCAGTGTGACTGAGACAACAGCAACTGCAAAATTGTTTTAGTTGTAGCTGACTACAATGCCGCTCATTGCGCAGCTGCAAGGCTTTGGTATTGAAACTACTGACTGCAAAAAGTTTTGCAGTCAGAAGTTGTAGTTGGACGCCCTATGTGAATGGGGCTGTAAACAACTGAGCTAGTGAGGGTTTCTTACACAAGATGCTCAACCAACTGCCTTATGCCTTCTCTTCAGCTGACAACAGAATTTGGCCACCCTGTTGATACTAAATTTTTAAAAAATCAGAAAGATATAATCTTCAATGGAATGTGAATTCTACCATATTACCACGGTTTACTTGAGGTTTCACCTAAGCTTCGTTGCGCTCCGAACGTTTGATTTTTTAATAAAGTAGAACATAAAACGTGGTAAAACGGTCACTGAAGTAGCTTCAGTAGAAAATTAAACAAGTAAAAAAAGAATATTATTATAAAGATCAATGTTAAAAAAAATCAAAATGGCTAATGTGAGGTTAAAGTTATTTTAACAAGGAGGCCTTTGGGGTCATCTGTACTATCATAACTTTTTGTAACATGCAAAAGTAGAGTTTGACCTTAAAAAGTTATTTAAAGTCGAGGAGTGATTTCCGTGTGACGTGTGCATTTGGGTCATCGAGACCATCATACTTTTTTTCTCGTGCAAAAGTGGAGTTTCGCCTTGAGGTCAAAGGATCATTTCCTTGTAGGAAATCTTTCACTCAGTTTTTGTTGGGTTGATTTTTCATGTTGTCATAGAATTATACCTTTGACCCTCTTGAACTTTAAACTTGAACTGAAAGAACTCAAATCCGGGAACAGATTTGAGATATTGTGTAGTTTTTGAGATAATAGCAGTAATAGCACGGCCGGACAGACAAACCAAATTCATAAAGTAGCTGAAGCTACTTGTTGCGTCGTAAGCTTAAGTTTAAGCAAATTAATACGCCATCTGCCGCCTCCACTGGACCGTTTGGTTCAGTGGAGACGGAGTGGCAGTTGACAAGAAGAAGTAGTAAGAAAGAAGGAAGAGAAGTCAAGTCATTCTCTTTTTGTTAACATAAAGTTATCTTTAATTAAATAAGTAATTAAAGTAACTAATTAATTAGAAGAGTCAATTCGTTAAATAAACTAGATTTAAGAAGAAGTCTGAGTTTGGGATTGTCATCTTCATTTGTCCTGATTAAGGAACGGGGTAAGCCAGCGCTGGCAGTCAACGAGGTCGTTGTCATCTGCAGTCGGAATCTCATTCAAGTCAGGAAAGTAAACTCACTCAACTTTTAAACAATTAACTGATTATCCACTCTCGTTCACTACTTAATAAACTACTTTATGGTAACGATGTTTAAGTTCGGTCACCTCATAATTTGGGTTTAGGTTGGACTTTTCTGATGCAGTTTTTTTAGTGAAGATTTTGATTTTGAAGATTAA
>VYYI01003414.1:0-12266 GCA_021029175.1 Bilobella aurantiaca
AATCGGGGTATTGGATGAAACGAGAATCCGGGATTTTCCCCCATGTATTTTTGAACTACACGCGGGAGATAGACCTGACAATTTTTATTTGAAATTTATCCGAGTGCTTTGACGCCCCTGATTTGAAGCATTGTTGCAACTATGCTACTTACCAAAATATATGCTCTTCTAAAAGAATACGCGCTGCATGGCCAACAGCAACTTTTTCCTTAGAATAATTGCCGTTGAGGTCAACATTGAACTTTCTGTCCAAAAAACACACATTCAAGAAAACTCAAATAGAATTTCAAATAAAAAAATTAGTAGTTTATACCTTACTTCAAACTAAAGCTAAAAAAATTGAATTTTTACTTTTTAAGGGTTTCGATTATAAGTTCCGAATCTGTGAAATGTTGCCCATTGAGCGTGACCCATGGCGTCTTCCCATTCGGCCCAAAACTGTCAATTGGGTCATACTGCAGAGCATTTTTAGTTAATTAATCTACATATTATCACTTTGGAACATAAGCTGCTCAACATATGTTGTTCCGATGGCGAAAAAAACATTGTTTCACATTGGAGCTTCAAGACATTTACATTTATATAATATAATGCCGTTTCACATGTTTCAGAACAAAATGAAATAAGAAAATATGAATGACATGAATGAATAAAACTTAAAATGAAGTATCACCTTGTAGGAAATATTTGCCATTCTCAGAAATGTTTCCACTTTCAGCACAAATGGTGACCCGCACGGAATTGTCTCCATTCGTGCAAATCCGTGCAGAATAACGACATCTTTTCGTGTGGTGCGCCAACGCCCTCTGGAAAGTTAAGCACAATTTAAATAGCGAACAACGATTGAAACTAAACAACTTTTCGAGTTACAATTTAACCTATTTTTTAACACAAATATAGCTAATTCATCGCCTCCAATTTCGGCAATAAAGCCGTACACTTGGCTATTAAAAATTTAAATTGCGGAAAGCTATTTATCTTAACTGCAACCTAACCAGAACATAAAATTTCGAAAAAGTTTAAAAACGTTGTAAAATGTGTTAACTAAAATATGTAGAGACAATAGATAAAAAAAAGTGACATATTAGAATAATTTACAAAACTTACAGTCTTCTCTTCATAATGATCCATTGAAGGGCCTCTACAGCAACGTAACAAAACGCAGCACATAGCAATACGGCTTCTAGCACTGAGATCATTGTAAACTTTGAAAAATTTAACTGCTTTAAAACGACGAAACGTGGTTGATTTGCCCTTTTATTTGGAAGTGTTTTCCATTTATTTAAGAACCACGTGCATGACCTTGAACGACACACTTACAATAAGTTTATCGTGCAATTCCAATATCATTGACTTCAAAACCAATTTGACCAAAATCACGTAGACACTTTTCCGCCTAAAACAGAATGATATTTGAAAATTCAGTTCATATTTACCATCTATTACATTATCTAATTGTCATCTCATTTTGCTATGCAAACAGGGCACAAAAAGTCGGCAGACTTTAATAGATGTTTGCAGAAGTGTGTTACTTTAACTTAAGTGCAAATGCTTTGCGATAAGGCTTCATAAAAACTTAACTTAAAAAACTTAAAACTTACGTTTTATTGAGTGGTGTTAATGATGTAATTTGTATGAGTAGTTTGCATTATCAGAAATAGCTTTCTAAACTAAAAATAGAATGTAACCTATGTTTGATCAGTTACCGGATTCTTTTCCGATATTACTAAATTTTCTAATACTAAATTCTAATGTTTGGGTTTACTTTTCGAGTGATTTTTCAATTGAAATATTTTGCATCTTTGACTATTGCACTTGTACAAAAAAAAATCCCGTCCTCGGATAATAATTAATTTTAATCTCCGGAACACCGCGTACTAGTTTATCTACACAGTAACCGTGCAAGTCATGATATTTGTCGTGCAGGGTGCGATATTTATCGTGAAGATTACAATAGTCATTGTGTTGTTCACGATAGTTAGGCTTGAGGTTAGCTTAAGGATTCACAACTTTTTGCCGTGATCTGGAATTTGGTGACATAGCGCAAAATCGACTTTTAAGTTTTGATTTCACGCAATTTTTGAAGGTTCATTTTGCTACGCACGCATAGCCGCCCAATAACTAGTTAATCAATAGCTAATCGATTAAAAAAAATCCATTATTTTAATAAATATTAAGACAACCATAATTTACCTTCTCAAAAGCAAGGCGTGAAATGCTGTATTTTTGTCATTGGTAAATAAGCAAAGAAGCCGTCGTTTGATAAATAATTAAATACTCGCTATTTAATCGTTGTGCGCATGGGCAGTGCTAATAAAAACTAACAAAATTGTCTACATCGTCAGAAAGGGTAACACATATATGCACCAAATATAATTGATTTTATTATTCTATTAATATAAACACAAAATTATTTTTGTTTCTATAAGCACGATTGAATAATGTGCTTTTCACGTTCCGGCTAAGTTCTTTTCCCAATCAGGCCAAAACTTCTCCTTCATTCTGCCGACGTATTCAACCAAATTTGGATAACTTCCTAAAACGTCAATTTTCTTTTTTGTAAATTTATCAAAATTTTGCACAAATTTCTAGATAAGATTAACTTATCCACTTACGCTTTATTGACAAAAAATCCTTGGTATCTGACAAAGGTCCCCAACACAGTTGCGCTGCAAATCCAAACGTTGCAGCATCAACTTCACTCGGTTCATCTCCAAGGAAAAATATATTATTTCCTAACATTTTAGAAAATGCTTCATAATTTTTCATCATGAGCAACTGCGAGTCCTCTGAACTAAGTCTCCCGAGCCCTTGAGCCCATAAATAGTTTTTGTAGATCCTTCGAACGTTATACAAAATCAAAGTTCGGGCAATTGGAACTTCAAAATGTGTTATTTCCTTGTCAGGTGACTCCAGAAACAGTTTTCGTGACAAGCACCTAAACAAGTTCGAAACGATACTTGTAGCTAGATTTGTCATTTTATCAATAATAACAATTTATCATATATACCATGTTATCATCCACTTCGAGGTATCAAGTTGTCATATATTTCAATGTCTGTGTGGTAGTACTTACCAGAAAAGATGCTCTTCCAGCATAATACGTGCTGCATGTCCTACGGCTATCTTTTCATCAGAATATTTTCCATTGAGGTTGATGTCAAATTTCCTTTGGTAATTACATCATTTACAAATTGCAAAACAGCTTTAGAATAAATGAGACTGTTATTAGCTAATTACTTGATGAGGAAATTTAGGATAATTTGTGAGTCAGCGACGTGCTCCCCATTTAATGATATCCACGGTGTTTTTCCATTGGGTCCAAAACTATCTGTTGAGTCATACTGGAAACAAACAAATATTAGAAGACGTGATGTGAATAACTTAAAAAAAATGAGATATATGCCTAAGTTAGGCTACACAACAGGTCTTCCATCAAGCATGAAACCGATGATGACGTTATCTGTCTAAGAATTTGTATGTTTAGCGTATTACAGCGTTGAACAACTAACAGTACAAATTTCACTATTAAGTTATTGTACAATAAATATTATAAATTTAAGTTTGAAAATTTAAAATGACAGCTTGTAGCAATTTGTTGTATTAGTTAACTACCTTGTACGGTATATTTGACATTCGAAGGAATGTCTCCACTTTAAGGACAAAGGGCGATCCAGTCGGAATTTTGGGCATTCGATGAAACCCGTGAAGTATGACCACGCCCTTCGGAGTGTCTTTCCAGCGGTTTCTGACATCAATTAATTAGCAATGTTTTTGCATTACGTTAACTTTAACAGTTTAATTGTTGGACATGTTGCTATGTAACTACATTAATACAATATTTGTTTTTCAAATAGCAAACTTGTTAAACTTACAGCTTTCGTTTCATTGAGATCCATTTCAGAGCATTAAATATCGAATAGAATGCAATCGCTACAAATACTAAAGATTCTATGTTAACCGAAACCATGTTGCGTTTGGCGTCTCGATGAACTCAATATTTCGAGTAACCTGTGACTCTATCTTGTGGTCATTTGCTAACTTTTTACTATTTCTTATCCTACAACATAAAAACTATGTAGTGGCAAAATGATGTATAAAAGTCAATTACAGAGTTTATGGAGGCTCATGTGAGTTCCATAGAAATATAACCTTAAACTAAAAACAACGCCCTTGAAACCTAAAAAAACACTTCATTTAAAAGTGCTTATGCTTTTTTAATGAAAAACTATGACATTGTACCCACAATAATATCTCATTCAAGAGCATGACATGTTCATCCCAAGTCAACACTTCAAAATGCCATCATTACGATATCCTTAATTTTGTCTGCTTCAGATTCAAAAGCATTTCCACAACTTTTGTCACGTGGTGATGGACTCGACGAAAAATCTTGAGCTTAGTGCTATTAGTAGTACTATAGTACTTTGAACGCTAAAATTTTTTTTTTTTTTTATAATTTTAAACATATTTCTAACAAGATACTTTTATTTAAATAATTTTGAAAGTTCTAGAAACTTATAAATCTACTTTAAATTCTAGTTTTTTAGGTAGCGAGAGTTAATTTATGTTTTTGTTGCAACTTTATGTACGTCTGTCTACCAGAGATTTAACTCAAGAACGGCTGCGCGGTTTTCAAAGTTGAGTACCTAAGCTTAACTTAACTTCAATCGTATCCCTAAAAAAGTCCAAGAAAATTTGTTCAAAAGAATAATATTTACAACTTTTTACAATAAAAGTGCAATTCGCTGATTTGTAAAATCCGTGTTTACCTCGGTTTTAAGTTAAGTTTTATGTTAAGTGGGAGGTAATGGTAGAATTTTTAACACAGTGCAAACTTTAAATGAATAAAATTGGTAAATAATGTGCTTTTAAAAGGCGAGAACAATGTTGATTGTATTATTTAAAATGGCGTCTAATACTTGTGGCACAACTCCCTTGTGCACTTGGTAAAAGTATCCAACGTGAATTTGGCACATGCCAAGCGATTCCACCATTTTCATAATGTACCGTGCGCATGGCTTGTTTGCTGTTTTTGTGCAGTAGATATTATGGCGGCAGCTGATTTTCCATTTGGGAATAAGTGAGTTTTTTGTACTTTCGTAAATTTTTGCAGCACAGTCGCAGAAATTAAGACCAATAAAAACGAGCATAGCAGATTTGATAATAAGAAAAAGAGATATAAAGGATATTCCTTGCAGAACTCCGAGAGAGAAGCCTAAGCTTGATATAGCAATGATGCAAAACTGCGCCACAGCAACGCTGCAGCGGATACACTCATCAAGCAACGTGACAATCATGCTTAACGACTTGTACTCCAAGATTTCACGATAGGTTGGATAGCCAAAGATACATTGCTCCAGATAGTGAGGAACTAGTTGTAGCACAAAGAGGTATATGGCGTTGGGAGTTAAGCACGACCATTTAACAGTGGTTAAGAGAACTGCGAAAATCACGATAGGTATTGAAAGGAAGCTGCTCGCATAAACCAGTTCTCGATGAAAGTTCAGAAAATTTTGATTCCAAAGAAATAGTACTTGAGATATATCTTTGCGAAACACTATCGGCATCGTAACAGATAGGAGTGCTACCGCAGGAAATAACGTTACATAGCAACATTTCAAGAGTCGACCGGACTGGCGCAACTGTTTCGACACAAAAGTACCTCGCCCTGAAAAGCATTATTGTAGTAACAATGTATTGTAAAATACAATTCAAAATTTAGTAGTGTAATTGCAACAAATATTTTTTGAAAGTTGGGAATTTTGTTTTCTGTTAGTTCAAGTCACAAAAACACTCATTTGTCCTTCCTAAACTAACCACTGAATTTGTGCAACTCATTTGTTTATGCTAAAAAAAATTTGCGTTCTAACAGCTTTCTTTTGCTGTTAAATTTCAATTACATTTTAGACTATGCAAACAAGCCCGTGCTAGAACAGGATCACCAAGGAACTAAAATTAAATCTTCCTGTCCGAGGACGGGCTTGTTTGGCTTTCTGTTGTAATAATATAACGTAATACTATAATTTGGAGTTGCAAAATACAAAAGGCACGATTTTACATTAACAAATTGTTCTTGCGTCCGCTAAAAGCAAAAAAGTTTTGAAAACTTAAGTTAAATAATTGAAATTTCTTAGAAAAATTGTCACGGAATGATCAATGAGTTAACAAACTTTAGTTTTCTTTTTAATCCAATTCTAATTGGCTTATTTTCCGCGTGGCAACTAACAATAAGTATGAGAGTGGTAAATAGTGAAATTAAAAAATTTCAAGGTAGTCTATTACTATTTGGTATCATAGCAACAAGCACTTTTATTTATTCTTTGCATGTCTATGTAGAAATAAACTCAAATGTAATCTCTATAACATGAAAAATGTTCTTTTTTTTAATATTGTTTTTTATTTGCATTCTTCACTTACGTTCCAAATTGAGAAAATAAATTGGAACCGAGTTGAGGAGTTGTACGTACTCTAATGATTTGTTCATAAAGGTCCAATCAAGCACAATGTTAATAATGACTGGAAACCAGAGAAATAATGTCATTAGCATAGAAAGCGGACTGAAAAGTTTTCTATTGATAATTATTGTGATCTCAAGTGCAGATACAACAAGAAATGTCACAATGTCGCCACTAAAAACCAGCCACGATATTATGCTTGATTTTCTTGATTTGCTTTTGTAGAATTTGCTTAAATTTGGATCCCAACAAATTTGTATTTGCCCCAACTTGTATCCTAGTACAATTGATTGACGCAACATATCCTCAGCAGAAAACATTTTGATAGCAGTCTGTCTATTCTGAAATAGAACCTTACTCTATTTTAAATAAATAGCCTAGTATCAAATTAGAAATTTCCAAAACTTTTATGATATACACAATTTTTATTGCCATTGTCAAGCAATCAAAGGTTTAGCCGTAAATGCTGACAAACAGCTTTATGCTTAACATTGTCAATTGAAACATAAAATTTAGAAGGTTTTAAGCAGAAATAGCAAAGAAACATGTTAGACTCATTAATGGAAACAATTAGAAAAACAGAGCATTAAATTCTATTACTCGATACCACGACACATTTTTAATTAACAATTTTTGGAACGCAGACTTCTAAAAAAAAATATTAATGATATACATGTATTTTCGACCCTTACTCTCTAATTCATGTCATTAAAGTCTTATTTTGTTGTATTTTTTTACTAAACTTCTTATCTAAAGCTTCACCTTGCTTTATAATTTTTTTTAAAACAATTCGTTTATTATTATACCAATAAATTTTAGTTGGATGAAGCGTGAAGCTCAATAATTCAAAATGAAACGTAAATTGCAATTGTAATGCTATCATGCTTTGACTGTTTTGATCCACTTCTTTTTGTACTGAGTGAGTGCAATTATTCATTTTTTTTAGCGTGAAGGAAATAGTCGTTGATTACTATGTAACGACTTCCAAAATATTCCGACTTTTTGTTGTTGTTGTTTTTTGCGCAGACAATTTGAGCAAGTGTGCTGCGTTTTTTTCTTCATAATTTCAGTATGCGCAGTTTATGGATTTGGCCTGTAGTAGGGTTAGGAGCTTTCTCCTAGATTGGACAGCGCCGGGTGCAAATCCCGGGACCAGCACAGAAAAAAAGTGGTAGTGTGGTAGTTACATGGGTCGATATGCGTAGAGTGGTGGTCAGAACCCCGTTCATTGCCTAGCAAAACCTCTTTCGCTCCACTACCATTCTCCCACTCACTAGCACAAGCATATCATGGTTTTTTGTTTATGGATTTGGTAAAAGATTTAATTGCCTTGAATGCAAATCGATTGATCATAAATCATCGAGAGAAACCTGCTTCCGAAGTGGTTTCTTTATGACGGAGATTTTGTATGCGGTCTTAGGCCTTTTTGCGACACCAGCCCTGCATGGAACCCTATCATACAATTAGCATTTAGGTGCAAATGCCTTTTACAGGGTTCGGATATTGACAGACCGATAATTCTTATCTTGATGTCGCCGATAAAATATCTTAAGCTATTATAATATAACGTACAGCTTGACATATTGTACTAAAATCTAATGCATTTAAGACTAAACTGACTAGCCCGATCTAGGACAATATTAAACAACAATTATAAGTAAACTCTTCCTGTTCTCTTACGGATAAGTTTGGTTAGTAACCTATAACAATCATGTTGAAACTTTCAAGAAAGACTTTGAAGAGGACAGAAATCAATATCCTCTTTGCGCTTTTGACCCAACATGCAACTGCCGTTTCCAAGGAGACCCACAAGACAAAGAATACAACAGATACCGCTGCCAAATGCAGCCGGATAATTGGATAAGATATTGCACATGCTGTCCGAGTGTGACAAACATTTTCGCATAATTATATCGTGAAACTCAAACGAAATTGTTCCGTCGACGCCAAAATACAATACTTTGGTAGAAAACTTATCTTAATTTTTAATTATTAGTTTAAAATCTGCTATTAAGTCAAGTAGATTTTGAAAATCCAATTTTTTGTTTTTAGTATTTTTTAAGTATTGCATTCTACTAGCCTGTTTCTAAGATCTTGGATATAATTACATAATAATAAAAACTTAGAAAGGAAAACATGATGATTTCATTCATCATGTTCATTTACATTTACATTTACGTTCTACATAAGTTCAAAATTAGCAGATGATCACAAGTTTACGGGAAACCATACATAACCTTTTTTATACCTAGAAGACTGTACATATTACAAGATAAAAAAAGATTTTTATAACTGATTTACATAACCATGTCAAATTTCTTGCGAAACATCGCTTTCACCAAAGCATTGATAAGAATAAATTAGGTTCAGATAATGAATACGATACTCGATAGCGCCGATAGCATTTGAATGAATACTTTACGCTGTCTTCCGAAAGCATGCATCCAATATTACATTCACAAAACCTCATTTAAACAACGAGAAACACGCAAAATATATCTCTGCAATGAAGGCTTCAAAATATATTTTTGTATTTATATACAATTCATTCTGCATTTACACAACCGTCGCCAACTGTCCATCAGAAGAAGCTCCTTTTCCTGAAGTTTGCAGTTGTGCAGATAATGGCCGAACGGTCAATATCCGTTGTACCCCACATGCAAGCACGGATTTAAAAGATATGTTCGATAGTGTTGGTGCAGCAGTGGAGGACAATACATATGTATTCGATATTCTCTTTCTTGAGCTACACCTCAAGACAGAACCAATCGAAATTGAGGAAAATACAATTAGTCAACTACGTTTCCGCAGAATTGTTTTAGATAGCGATTTCGATAAAGCACTTGCTCCAGTGACTATCCATGCCAACGCCTTTCCTAGTACATATGAGTATACACATACAATTAGTCAACTACGTTTCCGCAGAATTGTTTTAGATAGCGATTTCGATAAAGCACTTGCTCCAGTGACTATCCATGCCAACGCCTTTCCTAGTACATATGACTATACACGAGAGTTGCTCTTCTATTCTACTACACTATCCAATGAACATAGCGTTTTCCCATTTATCTACTCTTTCACCAACTTAACCAGCATAAACTTCTTTGCTGCAAATTTGCAAAGTATTCCGGATTCGGCATTTCAACAAATTACTACACTGGAACGCCTTACGCTTTACTCTGCGGACGTAGCGGATATCGGAAAATTTGCATTTTCTCTGCCATCACTAACTACATTGATGTTAACCAACAACCTATTTAGCGAAGACCAGATATCGGCAGAAGCGTTTCATGGAATCAATCCGTCAGCTAGGATACATTTGGAGGGAAATTTGAATTTGACGCATCTTCCAAGGGACAAGTTCAAATCGCTATTAGACAGCACTCTTTCAACCATATCTGTTGGATATACGCTAGCGGAAGATAATGTCAGGCATCTAGCTTGCGATAGGCGGGCTGACTGGATATGCGAAAATTGGGAAGTTTATCAAGCAAAACTAACTGGATATTATTGCGTAGGAAATGAGTTTAAAGACGTTTATGCCTATTTTCGGGGGAAGAAAAATTCGGCAAGTTTGGAGCAAATGGCGGCATTCTACCAACTAATTTCAGTTGTACTTATAATACTATTGCAATTTAGTTAAATAATGCATAATCAACTACAAATACGATCGGCAGAACAAATTTAGACAACAAATCGTCACATATTCCAACAATTATTTAAAATTTGATAACAGCACAATAAAGCAAACCTAAAAATTATATAAAGAAACAAGATTTTTTTTAGAAAGACAATTAGAGACGCAATTGTCTCGACTTTCACATGCGGCAACAAAATCAATAATACCTTGGATGCTGCTGTGCAGCAGACTTTTGACATAAATATTTCTTTGTAAATACCGCCATTTGCATAACAAACATCAAAAGATGGCAGATATTTTCAAATGCAAGGGTGCGTATCTAGCAGTCCTAATTTGAAATATTTAATTTTAAGGTTGACAAAGTCTGCTCTTTTTTAAAATTTAGACTTTAGCATTTCTCCATAGTTCAGGTGAGCACAATACATACACGCTTTTAAATGTGTTCTAGTGCGTCTTAAATTGTGTTATACATTTTTATACAAATTGACATGTTTAAATAAGGTATAACATTAATTAGATTTTCTCGTTAACAGAAAATGAAATGAACGTGTTTGAAAATTTCAAAAAAAAAAAGAGAATCCATGAAGTGTATTTCAATATATCATACAACTGGTTTTGTGTTGCTTCAAAACCAATTTGACATTATGACAACATTTGAAGGGGAAGGGGAGAGAAAATCCATAGGCAAAGAAATCCCTCCATAATTTTTCCCACTACTGCATTCCATCGAAAATGGCTCTCGGCTTTTGGACACCCTCATTAATCCATTCGAGCCCGAGGACAAAAGATCTTGAGAAATCGGATTTGTTGTGGTTTTTGCTAATTTTTCATAAGAAAAAGAATCGGATTTTCGACTTTTGTTTGAAAGTACGTTTCGCATTTCTACAATACGCTACTTAAGTTACGTGCGCTTGCAACGGTTTATTATAGCGATTATCATTATAAGCTTTAAAACTACTAATTGAATTTTGGGTCAAAAAATAAATTTTTGGCATCACATATAGTCATACTGTTCAACACGTTAAACACATGAGTACTGATTTTAACACTCGTTTTGATTTTAACTCCTTTTGTTTTAGCACTTGGAATATTTCTAATATTGCTATTAAAGCTATTAGTGGATTCTCCTAGTTAAGCCTTATCCAAATCCAAAAGCGATGATAACTTTCAAGCCAAGATAATTTGAAAAAAGAAACTCCTATCAACTATCTGTCAATTACATGAGTCAGAACTAATTCCATTTAGCCATTCCAAAACTATCTAACTTTTCTTGGTTGCATTTTTAAATTTGTAAGTTTTTATTTTGCAATTTTTTGATTTTCAAAGATTTTCAGAACGATCGTATTCCACTTCAAATCCAGTACCTCCAACTGACCCGTCCGTCCGAAAGGTAACTAAAGCCAATTCATTCAAGTTTGGAATATCTGCAGAAGTTTCGCCACCGCAAATGCTAGAGAAGGATAATAGAAATGTACAGTGTAGAACAATAGTATAGAAAAATTAACCCTAACTTAAATATCTTTGAATTTCTCACGTTCGAATAAGCCACCAACCACCGAGTCTATCAAATGACCACACATCTACTGCATCATAACAACCACTTTCCAACTCGGTTTCAGTGTACAGCAAATGGGTTGTACCATTGACATTGTGAGGTGTAGAGAAATCAACAGGTGCAACAAGATACGTAGAAAGCTCATTATCACTGTATTCTCCACTAGTGGGATGTCTCCAATTGCCAGATTCTGATGAGGTAATTTGATCAACGCTTGATGGAGCGTAAACCGGCCCATCTTCACCAACGCGTGTAATATTTAACGTAAAACCAGTTCCCACTTCTGCGTCAAGTGAGGTAAATATAACAATTGCAATTTGACCAGGGATGGTACGCGCTGGTGCACCGTTGAGCCTAATGACAATTGAATAGAATTATCACATCGATTTACAATGATTTCTCGATCAGACAATTGACTCGCGTTAGCTACAATAACCTGAGTTTTGTGTTTGTAAAATTAGAAATTTTGATCTTTTTCCATAATAAATAATAGAACTTTACATTTGCGTAGTAAGCAGGCCTGTATTTCCGCTATCAGCACGTAATGTGGTGATAGTTACTTTAGCGTCGTCACCGAATCCACTGGACACCAAGTCGAAACGAAGGCTTTCTG
>VYYI01003415.1:0-12265 GCA_021029175.1 Bilobella aurantiaca
GAGGCTGAACATAGGTCGGTATGCGTAAGACGGTGCTCAGTCTCTGCCTAAGCAAGAGGCTCCTCGGTGGTCAACCCCACGTTCACTGTCCAGCAGAAAATCCATTAGCTTCAGACCTCGGAACTTCCCAGTTAACTGACAGGCCGAGACCACCCTCCCCCACTCACTAGCACACGCAAACATTGACCATGCCTATAGGCGAATGTCAAAGAGCATAAAAAAAAATTGATAGATGAAAAGTGTGAATACAGGACGAGGGGTCAGTTGGTTCAAAAACTTTCAAAGGTGCTTGGTTTGCAATTTTTTTCGACGTACCTAATGCGTGAGTTTTTCCGGAAAGTATATGCATAGGTCGGCACCAAACGTGGGAACAAACAGCTTACAATCTTACAATTTAGTTGTGGACTTGTTTTTTTTATACAAGTAGCACAAAATAACTGCACCATTTCATGCACGGATATTAAAAGGAGTAATAGTAATAGGTCCTTTAGGTGCTTCGAATTGTTTATTTAAGAGTATTAAAAAACCGCGGTAAAAGGGAATTAACAAGATAAAGCAAATATTTTTTGATGCCCAAAAATCTACTGGGAATTAGGTGCTACTTCCATTTGATGACATGTTTCCTAAAAATGTTGTAAATTTTGTTTGAGTTTACATTTTAAAATTATGCCAGTCTATTCTTGTTGAACATAATACTCTGTTTTAATCAGGTGTTCATAAGGAACGCATTAAAAGCCATGATCGGCATATGTATTCATCGGTTGAACGGATGAGCCGCTAGTGCATAAACATAAAGTCTTTGCCAAAAAATTAATCCAGAAATGTGTAGCACTCCATCTAAAGTTTGCAATTTCCAAAATTATTTAACTTTAAAAAATTTAAACCTACAACACACCATCTAACTATCTTTTCTATCCCTTAATGCTTAGCGACACAATCTAGCGGAAAAATTCAAAATTCACTCCACGTGCCCTTTCTAAACTTCGGAGTGGAATAAATTTAAAAACAAATAAGTTTTACTTAAATAAAATGCCGGGCGTAGAGTTTAAGCGTAGTTTAAGACGCCTAAATTTGGACAAAATAGTATGTGTTGATTTCATATGAAGCCTACGAAAGATTTCGACAACCAATATGAAGAATAGTTGAGCAATGGTAATGTGTTCTAGCTCTAGTAATACTTTACATCGCAAACAGATCCCTTTCTGACGCTGCTACGGAGGGTGGGAGAGCTCGTTTTCATTTTCTGAAAACTACGTCGGTTAAGAATACTGAATTCTATGTTTCAGACTCCAACTATGGCAAGAACGTATTTACCAGCACAAGAAAATCATCTCCATATGTGCGAGCAAGTTTTCTTAAATTTCTTAAACGGAGACCACTATAAACTAATGCAAGACATAACTTAATGACAGCCGACAAAAAAGTTTGGATTTAAAGAAACTCCACCATTTCTTATACCCCACATATGTTTTGAGTAATGTGTAGATTTTGAACAAGGTTTCCCAAACGAACGAAATATTTACATTTCATTGTGTTTTTTTTGTATTCACTTCATTTGACTTATAACTATTTAGGCAGGTTTCAAAAACATTTTTTTTACTTAAATCATAACAAACCACAATGCTTACTCTAAGTTGTCGATCATAATAGCTTAACCACTAAAGATGTCCTTCAAAAAGACAAATTCTCTACACTATAGAGCATAGCCTATGCAGCATATGGGAAAGCTCGAAATCCCAATCCCTCTCTTGCAACATGACGCAGATAGTTTCCCCCTATTCCCCGTATTCTAACTCGAAAAACGATGTTTCAGTATAAGGCAGGGAAGATTCTAACGCCTAATTTTGAACTAATTAATTTGTTATGGACTACAAAATTCAATTTCTTGTGTTTTTTTTTGGATCGTAGTTAAACAATTTAAGTGTAAATTAAAATATACTATGAATAATGCAACGTGCACAGCGCAGTGGTCGAATTTATAACAGCTTCTTAAAGATGTAGTATTATTGTCCTGTTGCTATACTACAGGTAGTGTTCTGAAGAGGTAAAAACATGACGCAGTAATTTATCTACGTTATTAGAGAATAAATTTTCTCCCTGCCAATAAGGAGGCGGAGGGCTCTAGTTCGAAAGAGATAAAGGTCGTTCCTAGTCAACGTCAAAGCATGTACACGTAGACAAAACTTCTAAAAAATAGGATTCAAGCAATGCAAAATGGGTACTAATTTGCAGTACTGTATGCTGGCCAACATGTAAGGAAATGGTTACAATATGATAGGAAGGTCTCATCATCATATACATGTATGCTAAACTTATTGTAGTCTTCTGAACTTTTACATGGCTACTAGAAAACCGTATCGCATTTCATCCACACGTCCTCTAATTGTGCCGCCAATTACGAAGATAATCAAACAAGTTTTCTATACCGCACAAGAAGTAAAGCATATAGCACACCATCTAAACATAGCCCTGAACTCTATTTTGCTCTACAGCAAGATCTAGTGTGAAACTTAGAAAGTAACTCGACGTGCAGTTTTCAAACTGTCTAGCTGCATACGTGGAAGAAATTTAAACTGACAATATACTTTCTTTAAATCTTGCCTGTTCTTCAAACTAAAGCTAGTTTATTTTCATTTACATTTAACTTGTTCGTTGGTTTACATATGGTCAAAATGTCAATATCATATGAAACCAGTATTAAATTAAATCTTCAAAAATAATAGCCTGATTGCCCTTATTAGAATATTAGTCACATTGAACCTTGTAAAAGCATCCTTCCCCTACGCTGTTAGAGAGGGAGAGAGGGAGTTTGGTTGCTAGAGCTGAGAACTACGTCAGTGTAAAAAAAAATGGCGACGTCTATTTTTCTAGAATGTGTTTAATATTGAAGTAGTAGTTCTTCTACAGTATTAAACTTTAAGTTTATGGGCACCGAGTTTTCTTATGGTTTATTTTAAAGCAACTTCCACAATCCTGTTATTGCAAGACAACACTCAAGAACGGAGAAATGCTCTTTCTTTAACGAAAAAAAATCTGCTTCGTAACTTGTTGATATTTCTATTCGAACGAGTCTTAGGAAAAGAAACTATTTGCATGTTGTTTTTCACTTACACTTATTGAATTTTGTGACTTTTCTACTACTCTAGAGGCTCTATCTAAACTTCAAAAATACATTGTTACAAAAAATAGGCACATGCGGGTTCTAATAATCAAATAATAAATAGAATAAATAATAACATAAACTCTCTTCAACCACTGAAGTAGCCTCCTTGATGAAAAACTGTTTTTCAGTAGCAAATAACTACGCCAGAGTTTCAAAATTTAAAAAATAAACCGTTTTCTCGAGAAAAATACATTTCTACAATACCGACGTCATTTACTGTAGTCGTGAAAAGACTAATCCTCTAGGTAGTCTTGGAGCACAACTTTTAAGTATAAAATTTGCTGACATGTATTATTTTGCCTAGTTGCCAACTACTACTGTGTACTGTCTCTCCTACTGACACGTTCATCACAACGCTTTGGCTATAGTCTAGGAAGGAGCAATCTACAAGTATCTACAACTTTAAGATTGCAACCACACAAGATTCATTAGAAGTAAGTAAATTAAGTATTCAAGTTAGTTAGTAAACAGTTTGGGAATGCTAACAAGGTTAAACTCATTGATAACAGATGTGTTCTTGATTTGTTGATTGTTTTGTTTGTTGCTGCTACCTTCATACTGACAACATGTTAATCATGAGCAAATAATTTAAAAAATAGACTTACTTTTGCGACAAGTTTTACTGTCAAAAACCCTTCGTTTAAGTTTCGTGCCACCTTCACTTTTCTATAAGGCACGTAGCGCTGACCAAAATTAAGGTAGGTAATCTTAAGCTGTTGACAACGCACAGTACAACTCATCGCAAAGCTAGAATACGCTTTTCCAAATAGAAGAGCTCTGTAGATCGTAGTTAGCTTTTGCGCCATTTTTGCATGAGATTGTAATTATTCTTGAAGACTGTCAATCGTAGAGATTGAAAAACAGAACCAGAAAATTCATCGCAGTAATAGGGGAGATGGATTGTTCGAGTATTCCCGTTTACACGTGTACAATAAAACTAGCAATTGGGATTTGAGATGACCGTCTTGATTGCCTGTACTATTTGTTAGTTGTCAAAAATCATGATACTGTTGTACCGAGCAACGATATGAGGTCACAATTTTATAACAAAAAAAAAGCGGAGGGAAAACTGAACATTTTGAGAATTATTAAATTTGTTGGCATTTTTTTTTGTCATCGTTTTTGACCACTTGGTTTTACTTCCCTTACTATTGATTTGTTAATCAACTGAATTTTGGTTTTGAGCAATTATAAATGGCCGGCAATTTTCGAAACACCCGATTGTTAAATCCTCTATTGGTGTAAACTTATACCGTATCGAGACAATGCCGAGCCGTTGTGCTTTCCATAAGTTGAAAAATGTGGCGTGTATTCAATAAATGTATGTTAAGGTAGCGACATCTTGCGAAAAGAATTTGTTATACATAAAGTTAAAGCTAGAACCGCAGTTGTTGGTTACGGCATCTATGCTGTTATAATTAATTTAACATTAGAGGTTTTGGAGTTCGCTTATACAGTATGAGTCAAAAACTTTTAACTCATATTAATAACTTCTCCTTACTTGTATATCTACAGAAAATCAAATCAAAGGGTTCAGGTGCTTGGACGACCAAATGAACTCCGTGATACTAATATTACTCTCCGCCTTCTCAATTGGCCTTGCAAATGGAAAACTGGTAACTACAGCTTACAGTATTAATAACTACCATTATTCTGGGTTGAAATTGTTGAATTAGTAAATCTGACAATTTGTAAACATTACCTCTAGTTTCCAATGGAAAGTTTGTGTCTCATTTACTTTTTTTTTGCAAACCTTGGTGGTATCCATTTGCCCGAATTTAAATATTCAAAGGAATATAATTTGCTGTCCTACGTATATTACCCAAAAACTGAAAATAATTACTCAAAAGATGCACACCCTTATAAAAAATACAATGACTTTTAGTAGCAATAATAAATACAATAGCAAATAATAATGGCAGCAGATGACAAATAACGATTTTGTTTATTACAGGATTGGAAAAAAAATCACCCGGACAAAGGCCTTTTGATAAATTTATTGAATAGTAACAACACCTTTCTGTCTGACCTAAAAATTGTGGAAGGCCAAACAGCACAAGTTGATGATATTATTGAACACTATATTAGTCACGGTCGACTCCTCATACTCGCCAAATCTACTACAACGCTCTACTTCGCAGTAAACTTTGAGTTTTTTGACATTCGCGCTGTGAATCCAGTGCCAAACTACGAACCTATTCAGACTATAGAATCAGGTTCCCTGGATCAAGTCAGACTCTTAGCAGAATCAAACTGGTACAAAAACATGTGGAACGAAAAGTTTCCACTGTACACTCTCCTTGAAATATACGAAATGCACGACACAAAAAGCACAAAGGGCAAGTTTGGAGTAATTTACCAGGATAGAGGCAAGTTCGGTTTTGCTGCCTGTGCTATGGTAGCGGGTCTGGTAAAAAGTGACGCCAAGAAGGACGCCTCACCACCCGAAGATGAGTTGGTAGTTTTGGGTTTCGGGCAAAAAGTAGCAAAGAAGGAAAAGGCAGAACTTGCTTGGAAAGCCTACGCGGCTCACCCCGATGCATTTGGTGTGTCGGTTACACTGGCGAGCCTATATTCGGGTTTTGAGAATAGTGCAATGGTTTTTTTTGGAAAGCGGAAAAATGCTATTATGGAAATGTTACACTCTTCACCACACTTTTCCGCCAAACCTCAAATTAAACTTATACGCGGCTGGGTTATACCAAAGCACATAATCGGCATTTTCATCTGTGAAACGCCTTCAAGCTCGAAGACCTGGGAAACAGAACCTGATCAATTCTTCTTTGTCGCATATAACGATGACAAGATAACTGTAGACCTTATCGGTGAAAAGTATCCGCACCTCCAACCTCCATTTTTTGGAACCGTCCAAAAGAGTGAGCTCTACTCCCTCATGACATTGGCTGACTATTTACAGAAATCTAATCTTTCTGGTGAGTCGGGCGACATTTTCTTAGCAAATTTGTTGTAAACTTTAAAAAGGATTCAGCTTGATTTAGTGTTGAGCTAATTATCTATAATGCATGTCTTTGGATAGCAAGTATCAATTATTCAGTTATGTGAAACTAAGTATATATGCCGGTCTGAAGACGTGAATATTTTTAGGTAGAGCATTTTAGTTTCTGGCTAAAAAAATTCGTAAATATTTGTAGCGGTAATCACAAATCAGTAAGTTAAGAATCGCGTGTTTGCTATATGGATGCTATTTTTAGCTTCATCGTATCTAATAATCAATTTAAAAAATTAACTGTTGTTAATTATTAATTAGCATTAACTAATTTGGCTTCGATGAGCCGTTTATAGCATTTACTTTGGTTCAGCGTAATTCGAACCCTAGATTAAACGTAAGGCTGTAATTTCAAAATTGAGTTAATTGTTGTTAACTGGTAATCCCAATTACCAATAAAAAATTGCAATTGGGTACTTTAAAAATTGATACTGACTGATCCCGGTGGTATACATCAGCGCTTAGAATAAAAATGCTAGGATGCGATGAATGCAAGCACGAAGCTACCAGGAAACGAACCCGAGCCATTCCAATTTCTAGGTACTGTAACATCCATTGCCAACTCTTTTTTTTTGCAGATATTCGATGTTACTCCTATCGTCCACAGCAAGCTAACTCTGTGAGCAGGTTGTTGATAACAGCTGACTTTGCTGCGAGGAAGCTTGAGAGCGAGTTTTTAGAGGATATTGACAAAACACCGAAGATTAACCATACATTCGGTAAATTGCAATATTATTTTTACCTTCTGCTTTAAGTTTACTTGCATTTTGATACTGATTTTACCGTTTATTTTTTAACTAAATCGTAACATTTTTAGCTGCTGCTAGAATACTTGCTGAAAAATTAGGTCAAACTAACCTCGGAAAACTACAAAGCATTCTTCTATTTGATACAATTGCGAAAAATAATACTGAAGTGAACGACATTACGATTCTATTTGGAAACGCAGTAAGTGTATCTTCGTAGTTGCACTGCACAACCACAAATAACTAAATAGCCACTTATACTACAGTTAGTACTAGCACTACTTGTAACTAATAGAAAACTGCATCATCTTTAAGGTGTACAACTTTTGTGATATCCCGTGCAAGAACTGCCAACTTGCATCACTTAATTTTTAGAAAATGGAACAAAAATACAGAAAAAATAACTTAATTTCTAATTTTTAAGTAAAATAAAATTACTGAAAAAACAGCCAAAAATTCAAATTCAACTCTTTCGACATTTTCAGGCTCGCATGAATCCTGGTACGAACAATAAACTAACATTCGAAAGAAATAGCTCAGACCCGGAGGCATTTTTTCGCAAATTTGAGTGGCCGAACGCTGTGGCCATGTTTGAGGGTCACGATGTCAATATGACGTTAGTTGCTTTACTGCAGGGGCGACGGAAAAAGGAATACGTAAAGCAAAAGCGGAACACTAACCCGCCCAAATTTGTTATTGTATTCGAGAAATGCTTCAAAGTTGACGGCGTAGCGTATGCAGTGCTTACCCTCAAGGAGATGGACCTAGTCAAAGAATTCACGAACTGGAAAGAATTCAACTTCACGATGCATGAGCACAACAGCAAAGTAGTAGTTGGAGAACTGCTGGAGTGCTCGAGCGAAGCCATTACTGACCTCGTATTCAATGAGTACAAAAAAGCACATCAATTCAACAGTAGGCTACTCCTTTCTTTTTTGTGTGTTTATATTGGCCTTTTTTTCGTACACTGTGAATACATCAATATGTCTGCGCATTCGTAGGGAGCACTGCTTTGATCCAAGCTGTTCCAGCCGCGGAGTCTTCGTCCTCACCATCACGTGTTCCAGCACTTCCAGCCGCGTCTTCGTCCTCATCATCACGTGTAACACCCGCAGCGTCTTCATCATCACGTAAGGATTTCTCAAGTTAGTCTTTTTGCGATGGGGTTTATGAGGGTTACAAAAAATGTTTGACAAAATCTCTCACTAGAAAAGAACTCATAAATTAGAAAATTTTAGACAATCGTTATGTAGTCAAACATGATTTTCCTTGCACTTAAATTACGGCGTGAAGAGAGACTGAAATCTGGCGTCTATGGTTTCAATGTTAACTTTGCAAAATTGTAGCATAATATGACATTGCAAACGCTATTCTCAAATTGTATTTTTTCGCAGCACCAGTGATGCCAGCAGACTACCGATCAGCCTTGGGCCAAGTGTCACCGCCTGGAGCATTACCTAAGGAGAAATTAGTCGAACTGTTGATATGCTTGGAGTTTGCTTCAAGGAAGCACGGAGCCTTCTATCAAAGAAGAAAGGCACCAATTACCACTCCCTACATCAATCACGTGATAGGTAAGTGCACTAGAAATCAGATACTCGATAGTAAGCTTGTGACCAGCTACACTTGCACCTAAACCTTTTGTCTTCAATTACGTACCAAAATTCCGCAAATTTGATACATGAAGTAGCCATATCGTAAATCCAAATTGTGATGCTAAATGTTTTTTTTCTTGCACGTGCAGGAGTTGCAATAATAATTGTCAAAGAAGGTCTGATTCAAGACTTTACACTTATAATGGCAGCCATTTTGCACGACGTTCTGGAGAACACAGGGGCTACTCCCGATGAACTGGTCAATATGTTTGGAGAACAGGTAATAATTTTGCCATTTGTATTCTCGCTAAGAAGTATTCCGTGGAAACTTCCATCCTTCAAATTATTCCCAGTATTCTCACTACAAAAATATATTTAGTGTACTTTATTACTATTTATATAATTACTTCTACATTTACACCATCAAAAAGTATTGTTTACCATTGTCACCACCAAAAATTATACTGTGTGTACTTGGTCATAGGTGACAAGTATTGTGCGAGATGTATCCGATGAAACAACAAATGATAAGACAGGAGAGGTGGTTGGAGCCGATGATAAAAAAGATAAACAATATGTGAAAGCCCTGACGCACAATGTGTTTGCAGCCATTGTCAAGCTAGCCGACAAAATTCACAACTGCAGAGATTTCGACCGACAACGTCCCACCGGTTTTGTCGAAAACAAGCGTCAGGACTACTTCACTACAACGGAGAGGATGCTTGAAGGCTACACAGCAAACCCAAAAAAAGCCGCTGGATGGGATAACTCTCTCTATACAGACGCATATAACCGACTCTTCGTCATTTTGGAAAATATTTTGAATGGACACAAGGCTTCCAGGGTGGACACTATGACCTTCCCTTATACTGCCCTTACACCCCACCCCTAATGCTGAAAAACACACCTCATTTCAAATAACCATCACGAAAAGCATTTTCCACATATTCTATTATTTTCACACATTCTGCACTAATAAAAATTTATTGTATTTGTTTTCTTCCTTAAGCAATAAATTTGGATAGTGTGATCTTCTCTTATGATTTGAATAATATGTAGGAAGTATTCTGCTTTGGGTTTTAATAACGCATCGCTAAATAGCGGTGGCAGGTTGCTTTGGTCCATTGAAATTGGTTCAATGAAATCTGATCTATTAAAATTGGCTAAGTGAAATTTGATTTATTGAAATTGGTTCAGTGAAATTTTCTCCATTGAAATTAGTTCATGTTAAGTTTATGTTTGAGAATTGGGAACTAAGGGAATTTGGCTCATTGAAAATGGACATATGGAATTCGGTCCATGGAAAATGGACCTATGGAATACGGTCCATTGAAAATGGTCCAAAATATAACGTAACAAAGTTTGACACTTCAATTATTTTATTTTGCATGGAAATAACGTTAAGAAAATTGAAGTGTGTTATATGCCGAAAAATTTCAATGTACCGAGTTTGGGTGAAGTAACTATCTGGGTTCTGTACATCAGAACCTTTACATTTAGGTTTGCGTAAAAGTATGTTTTCCTTACTTTTTCTCACAAAGTGCTTTTTATGAAGTTAAAATTATCAAAAGAATTTCTAGGGCAATAATGTTTACGGTTCCTATTGCAAACAAGACGTGACGAGTCATATAAGCACCACGTAGCAAACGTTTTTCTTTTAACAGAGTAATTCCAAAGCGCCGCAGCGGGCTTTTATTTTAAGAAACTGTTAGAAGTCATGCTTATGCCAGAGGAACAGAAACTTCAAGGACTTCCTTTGTCTTATGCCGTGGCATGTCTATCTTTTTTTTTGCCATATTAATTGTCTTATTTTTTTATGCAATTGGTGATTGACGGAAGACAGAGTTGGACGGATGTCAGTGTCACTAGTCACGGTCCGTGTCACGGGCTTTTGACCCCAAAACTTGGCACTAAACGCTGTTCCTCTGTACTCAAACTTTGAAATCGTGGAAAGGACGCCGAGGATGTCTTCCGAGACTTGTGGCATATTTCTATATCTAAGAAAAGTAACGGGAAAAATTTCTTATTTGTTATAACATTTTGACAATTTGTATCGCGCCTTTTTTATGCTTTTTGACACGAGGTCTGAAGCTAATGAGGTTTCTGCTGGGCAATGAACGTGGGGTTGACCACCGAGGAGCCTCTTGCTTAGGCAGAGACTGAGCACCATACGCATACCCACCCATCTTCAGCCTCCACAACCGTTTCCAGGCCTCCACTCACCACTACCATACCACCACATTTTTTTTGCTTGCTACTGTGCTGGTACCGTGATTAGATCTCGGAACTACCCAAGTTAGACTAAGGGCATCCCGCCTTTTTTGAAAAGGTTAAAGGTTAAAAAGAATTAAAAAATGTTAAAGGTTAAGTTTTTTTTTTAAAAAGTAGAAACTACAGTTTTTCCTAGAGAAGTATTCAACAGTATCTCTGTAAGTTTCACATTTGATAACAAACCCTTTTGCATTTTGTATGTACCGTGTAGGAACAAATATTATTTGTATTTACTAACAAAGGAAATTTCCAATTATGTCAAATTTTTTTATAAACTTTACGGCTTTTAATGTGACTACATAAAAACCTTGAGAAGAATCCCAACCTCAAAATTCCACACTGTAAGGATTAATATTTTTTAGAAAAATTCAACTTTTAACTTTTGAATTCATTTTTAACCAACTTTCCTCATCATTCCGAGTTACCCATATTGCCGTTATGCCGTTGTGAAAATGCGAATTTTAGAAATTCATTTTCTTTCAATTATAAGTCCAGGTTTTTCTTTAAAAAAAGTGTAGAGTTGTCTCCATACTGAATCAATTATGTTTGTTTTATAATTTAAAACTTGTAGTCTTCAGTTAGTTACCCTAAACTGCAATTAATGGGCTTTAGACTTCATGACGTGCTGAGACAGTTGAGACTAAAGATTTGATTGATTCTACATACATCCTCACATTAAGAGCAGAAAATGATAGTCGAAGTTAACTAACTTTTCTTTAATTTTGAAAAACTAAAAGTATATTTACTTTTTACTAGCAGTGAGGCGCCGCCGAGCAGCACTGAATACTAGTCAAAAAGAACCCGTCCTAGGACATTAGGATTTTAATTATAACTAGCAAACAGCCCGCAAAAGACAGAGTGTGGCATGCAAATATAGACCCACTTAAGGGCGCGTCTACTATAAAACCTGAGCCTTACTTCTCACGATTAGAAACCACTAGCAACCTAGACTATGGTCTAGTCAGGCTCACACCGTGCCAATAATATGAAATACAAAACGCTTCTGAGGCTTGCTTTACAAATGCATCTATAAATCATATAAAACGTTTGTTCCAATTTCTCTTTTTTTTATCAAAATTTTGAAAATTTTAAAAATTTTGCGTATATCCCGTCATAGGCGCAATTGCGCAAAATGAGATTTCGTCTCGATAAGCGTAGATAGTTAGCGTGAGTTTGGGTTCTCCAATGCTATTATAGCATTTCCCCCCATGGAGTGGCAACGAGAATACACAACCCAAAAGCAGTATGTTGCAATTGCAATGTGCAACTTCATTTCGCAATTGGAGTTTGGCATTGCGGTAGCACGCAACATTTCTGCAACAATAACGTGCTGAACGCCAAGTCAGTTGCCACTACCCCATCCCCATTCGTATTCGTGTTCGTTGGTATTGTGGCGTTTCCGTGGCCATAAGCCACAGACGCCACCTTCTGCAGCACATCTTCCACGGCGCATCGTTCCCTCCAGGACCGTCCCACCTCCTCC
>VYYI01003416.1:0-12264 GCA_021029175.1 Bilobella aurantiaca
TCCTCCTATTATCCCTCCATGCCTTTCTTATCTCTCCGGAATCAAGGCACAACTTTAACCTAACTTAAAAACCGTTCAATCATAATTCCAATATTTCCGTTTCACAAGACTTGACACTCCAGCGCCAGTTTGTTCACCCAGCACATTATGTCATTTTCCTAAATATGTCCACCATTTTTTTTTCACATTTCGCAAAAACATCACCAATGGCGGCCGCTTTCCAAAATTGGCCAGTCTCCCATTAAGTGCGCCCCAACTCAACCAAAATGGACTTGGTCCACAAACTCAAGATTCCAAGAAGTTGCTCAGCCAGAAAATTGTGGTGCGTCTCAATTATTTGTGTATTTTTTTTTGAAAATTTTGGGAGACTGTGGTGAAGGAGTGAGCGTTAGTTGGTCATGGTTCAGGGAGTCCTTCAGCACAATCATGATAACTCTCGTGACACTTTCGTCGAGGGAGGAGGTGTTGGAGATCATTTTAGATGGAAGCGAGGATTAAATTGTTTCATCATCCCAACCTCTTTAACCAATCCTTGTCTTCCCTTCCTCTACGAAAAGTTGACATATGGACTCAGGTTCAATTAGATTAAGGGACCATGGACTGGGACCAGTTCCTTGCCCGGACGCCTTGTCACGCCTGCCACTTGAAGCAATTAGATATTCCACATGCAATCCCGAATCCTTCAGCCACTCTATATTTCATCCAAGGGACTCTGCGACTCCAAAACCTGCTAGGCCAGTTCAGTCGATTTCAGTCCTTTCGCATCTGTCAACTCAACAAGGTAAATGCGAATTCTCATTCGAATCTTCTAGGGAAGAGGGGCATGTCGAGGTGCCAAGTCGGACAATGACAGACGACACACGTAGAATGGCGGAAAATCAACATTATCTATCATAATAATCTAGTATCATCTAACTTCCATCGAATTTACTTCACACCAAACTGTTTATTAGAATAAATGGCGATACAACTTTTGGAAGCAACTCGAAAATGTTAACAAAAAGTTAATTTAATTTTAGATTTAAAAGAAATGGAAATCTCGGTTTAGATTAAACATGCTTTAGGATAAAGCATATGAAAATTGTTGAACTAAAGATCTATTAAATTATAAATAATTACAAGATATTCATTTTTAGATAAGTCGTTATTTGTTTTTATCCGATTAACCACTACATCCAAAATAGCCCGTCCAAGGACAGGAGTATTTCAATTTTGATTTCTGCGCTTAACATCGTTGCGTTTTCCGTAATACCAAGTGCACAAGGGTCGACCATTGCCAGCCACGCTCAAGGGGTTACTCTTAAGAGCTTCACACCCAGTCCCGCTAACAATGGCATAATTCAACAATTTTATGTCCTCTGCGCTTTACCTTTTCATGTAATAAAACAACAAAAGAAAATAAACTTTGGGCATAGGAGTGATATTCTGACTGGGTCAATATTCTAGCTCGTTAATTCATCTACTGCTCCTTAAGTCAAGTCAAGCGATGCTTCGACCCGAATCTCATTAAACTTTTCTTCATATTTTTACTTCACAAAAGCATACAGCGGTAAATTTTGAATTCATGGAAAGTTGGAGACCATTACCCCGCTGTGAGTTCCATTGTTGCATCATTAGCTACGCCTCCCCTTAACTTCAACTTAACATTCTTCATGCACAGAACGCATAGATCAAAAGTACCCAAAGTCCTAACTCAACATTTACAACTGCTTTCACGACCCTTACACATTCATCCGAAAACAAATCAAATCATATCATTAACGCCACTCCTAAAATTACATGCCATTATTGTCCCTCTCACGTTAACCTTTATAAACATGCTTGCTTAATTGGCTTCAAAGAAAAAGAAAGAAAAGCATCCGACCAACTAGCCCTTCAAGATTGAATTCGGTTATTTTATTGCAACCACAATTAGTTTACTATGAATATTGAAAAATGCAATACAATAAAGGTTCCATTCGAAAGCACAGAGCGGAGAATAAACACAAAAGATTAATTTCCAAGTGCCAATTTTGATCAAAAGAAGCTTTTTTGTTCGTATCACTTTTCTTTTGAATTTTGAAATTGAATTTCAGAATTTTTTAGCAAGACCCAGCGATTTCTAGTTCGGCATTTTCAAGCGCTGGACAAGAGACTTTTCTCAATTAATAAAAAAAAGAGTATCAGCAAAGTAGTTGTCAATAAAAGGACTGCGCAAGCCTCCTGAGAATCGACATCTGAAGTACTAACAAATTTGAAATCCATTGGATTTCCTGCAAAGTGTCTGTTAAAGAACTCTCCAAGGCCTTGCAAGGGCTGGAAGGCCTGGTAAAAGGGCCAGGAAATCTTGCCATTTCTTAAGCGGTTGTTAAGTGGAATGAGAGGACTTCGTGGCTCATCTGGTTAGACAAGCCCAGGGGGTTTCTGGAGGGCCAGGACACGCGATGAGATGACATCCCACAAGGAGACAATTGAAAGTCTCACCTCTTTGTCTCCTCAAGATTACCTATCAACCAATCACTGAAAAATGAAAATCATCTTCCACATTACACTGCCTTCCTCCAAAAACAATCGAGTATCCTCCACGGACAACCTGGAAGTGATCTCGTCAAGCTCTCCCTTTCTGGCGACGACAGAATAATCAACCATTCCAACTACTCACAAACCAAATGGACCACAATAAGGTCGGATCCAGAAAAGCATCCAAGTCCAAAACCCTCTCTCTCACGTTTCTTCGTAAGAATCTCCACCAGGGAGGATTTATAACAAACAAATCCTTTCCTCTTCTGTAACAAACCCCTTTCTCTCCTCAAATTAAAAACATAGAAATCCAATCCTTAAGGGTCTCAGATGAATGACGAAGGGTTGATTGTGTAAGGTTGGGTGTATTGGGAGTAGTCGATAGGTGGCAAAGGACACCTTCCCTTACCTGTCAAGTGCAGGTTGAGGAAGGGAGACAATGGGGAAAATAGGTAAGGAGTAGGGTTACAATTACAACAATCCTTTCTCCCCTTTCACCAGGATCACATTATGGGCCCTTCACGTCCTCTCCCAATTCCTCGGGGCACTTGAGCATACGCAGTAGTTCCAGGGAAATTGTGAATCGAGCAATAAATGCTTCTGTTGAAGATTAGAGTAGGGAAATGGTGGTGATAAGATTGGATTTCTATGGTCCCACTTTGCGTAAAAACAAAGGCGGTGTCGGCATCGTTAAGCCTCAAATGAGAACACAATACAATTTGAAATCAGAGAGGAGAACAAAGGAGCCTCCACTTGAGATATTGGTAATTAGAATAATAATCAAATACACCCATTATCCCCTGCCTTTCAACCACTTATGCTCCACATTTACAATTACTATTTAGCTACTCAAGCCCATTAACATTAGAATGCTTAGGAGAAAATAGTATGTGCCCATGCATTAGTGCCTGTCATCGTCCTAGCCCAAATTAAGTTAAATTTGCTAAACTAACACCATCCGTTGTTTACTAAATGTTGAAATTGCATCCCATCCGTCCGTCCCTATAATAAAGTGACTGACGGGCAAAATGCTGCAGTTTTATAAGGCAATAAATGCCCAATTAAACATGAAAATGCTTGAAAGTGGTAGAGAGCTCGAATGATTAAAGTGTTTTGACAAAAGAAAACCAAGATTTGAATCAATTTTCATACCACTAAACGAATCCAGTCATCTTATATCAATACTATACATCATCCCCTATCCCATTGATTCCTTGCCTCTTAACATTTCAATAGTTTTTATAATATCACAAATGCCTACTTCAGTGTCCGAATTGATGTGAAGAAAACAAAACTCTGAGAATCAAATTAACTTCAATCGTCGGAATAAATAACAGCAATGTATTTAGACTTTAAACGAGCTCAACTAACTGTACTGGAATTGACCAATCAAACGTTCCAAAGTGAGGCTAATTTCAATTAAAGTAAATGACAATGCTAGAAATTCACATATAAAATACCCACTCCTTAAGATCTTCACCGTGAGATTTTCCGAAGCACATCTTCAACTGCTCTCTTTAACTGTTTTCTTACGATCAACAAAGGAGTCTCACAATTCTCAAAAGTCCCAGCAGCAGCAGGCATCTGCTCTTTGCTAAAATAAACTTAAAAAGCAGAATAAGTACAAGATTCAAAGCTTAAAAACGTCCTTTCTTTGTTTCAACAAGATGAAAACTCCCCATGGGTAGGCTGTAAGAACACAATAAAACTCAGCAAGAAAGCTCTAAACTTATTTACTCTTTTACTTCATTGATGGCCTCTCATAATCGTAAACTCTTTATTTTCTCAGGGAATTGAACTAAAACAGCTTTAGCAGACATTTAAATAACTATAGTGTTCTTATTTTTGTAATTAATTACTTTCTAAAAATATCCATAACGAACCTCCTTGCCTCATGACTTTCCCAACTTTGTATGAATGACCTCTTAAGATCATTCACTTTACTTCCCCTCTTTAGTTGGAATTGCAATATAAAAAAAAACTTTCAGATTGGAATAATCTTCAACCAAAGCTAGATGCTAAAATTTTTAAAATAATACAGATAGGAAGTTTGAACTATTTTGTGCTGAATTGCCACCCCTTAAGTTCAATTACTCTTAATTACGAACCTCTATGACAAGTCTCCATTATCGATGACTGCTTACAACTCTGATTCCTCTATTCTTCACTGGCATTTTCAAGTACCTCAGGACCAAATTAGGATTTAATACACCCTTAAAGGCCATTTTGAGCCTTTTGCATAAACAAACCCTCCCTAGTTAGTGGAGGTCAATTGTTAGTGGAGGCATTCCTTCGGCGGTTAATGTCTTGGATCGCTGTGAATTGAAAAGGGAAAGGGCACAAGGAATGAAAGGGCTGAAGTGGCGATAAGCTGATGAGGGCAAAGTCTCCACTCAAGATCTCATTTGTTTTCCTAAATCATCTTCCTAAAGATCCTTCCCCTAATGTTTGAGTAATAAAATATTTTCTGCAGTTCAATAATATCCATGCGGAAAGTTAACAACTGTGAGGCACTGCCTCTCGTAAGAAGTAAAAAAGGAGGTGATTTTTATGAGGCTGAACTTTAGGACTCGCGAGATTTACGAGTGGCGAGGGAAGAGTTAATTGTAAACTCCCTTCATTCCGACCATTTGCCCATTTAGTTACCCTCCAAACTTAAATCAGTTCATAACGCCATTACTTTATGGTAATTTATTTGGCAAGTCTTTGAGATTATCCAACAAATAGCCATGGCCCCTGCTCATTTTCGTCTTGACTTGAGTGGTGATGCTCTTGGCAAAGTGCTCCGAAGAAATAAAGAATGAGATCAGAATGCTCAGAGGAAGGGACATAAATTAATTTGAAAGACGGGGGCCTTGGTAAGCCAAGTGGAGAGGAGGAGACTTTGCAATAATGAAGTGTAATGGACGCTCATTTAGAAATTCAATCCATTTACAAATTCCTGTAGCCTTGCGTGGTCATTTCATCACTTTAGAACTTCATAAAATTGGTCATGGATCGAAAACTTTGACTCAAAGTCGTTAATCAAAGATCTTTCGTTTTTTCCAGCATCCTAGCCAGTGGCTTTTTCGTCTCTTTAGCTTCGTCTTTAGCAAACATATTTCGAGACGCTAAAAAGAAAACAGTGGAACGGAGTTCTCCAGTTACTTTTTTTTATATCCATCTTGACGACATACGCAAAGGGTTTGAGGCAGTACTTAAAACTTCCAAACCTAGCCCAACATTCAACGTCTTCCAGCCGAGAGAAAATAGCCTGATGACCTTAACTTGGTGCAGCGTTTTCAATGGAACAAAAATGCTTCTTGCCCCCTAGTACTGCCAGCCTCCTCAACTCCTCAAATATTATGCCATATTTTACGTTTCTCTTACCCATGCCTTGGAACAGGAAAAACAAAAGGCATTGAAACAGGACTCTTCCAAGCCCCTTCGAATATTTTATGACTTCTGAGGAAAATGGGCCATTGTTTAGAAAAGTCAGGGCAAAAGGCTGCTTAGTAAAACCTCAACCCTCCTTCCGCGTTAGCTGAACTTTTTGAACAGGGGTCAACCATGCAGCCCCAAGTCCCAGCCCCTTCCTTTCGGCTCCAGAAAACAGGCCGTGCAGAAAGAATCAACTACAATTAGGAGGCCATCCTCGCTGGCCACACCTTGAGGGGACCTAAGGGACGCTGAGCTGAATAAACCCAAGAACTTCCACTGAGGCTTGGCACATTAAGGCCCATTTACTGGCTGACCTAAACCTTCCCATATATTGAGTCCGAGACTCAGAATCTATTCCCCATAGCCTTGCCCCCTCCAAGGGACCTGAGTGATCCCTTAAGGGAAATTCGTGAACAAGCTAAAGGTAATCCATCAAACCACAGTGGGCATTTGGGCAAGGCCCCTTAACGAAATTTTTAAGAAAAAGGACCACGACCCATGACAAACTACTCTGTTTCACATACACACAACAGAAGAATGAAAAAAAAACGTTTCCTTTGTGGAGTCGAATATTATTTTTCTAGGGTAATTTCACAAGGGACCCAGTACTTGAGAAATTTTGCCGCATTTGAACTGGAACAATGGCACCGTCCCTTTGTTGATTTTCCTATTCTAGTACTCCCAAATTGTCCTCCCACCCTGTCAAACTTAATTTTTGCATTAACAAGTTCCAGTAAAATTCAAACCCAAATCATCCTGTCGTAACGCATCATCCGTCTCCGTCTCATAACCAGTTGAAGGGCCTACCTTCGAACGATCAAATTTTTCCAAAGTAGCCTAGGCATGGAACATGAGGCAAATATTAATTATCAATTGTCTTTTCCAAGGAATTGTCCCCCGAGGACAGGCAGTTAGAAGAGACGCCTGGGAAGAGGTTATGAAGAAGCCTGTCGAGTAACACTAGAAGGAAACTCTGTCAAAAATCAAGGTTCCAAGTCTCCGTCGTCCCTTCATAATCAATCTTCTTTCAAGACAAATACGAAAACTCAAATGCCCTCGGCCCTTGACGCTGAATTTATATTTCTACAGGCATTTATTCCCTTTTAGGACTTCAACTTTACTTTTTCCAGAACCCAAAACTATTTATCACTATTCGCATCTCTCATCAAAACCAATTCATCATTCCATGTTCCCCAGTCAAACTTTCTCAGTTTTCTTTTTAAAAAAAACGAGGAAATTTTTTTAAATCCTTCTCAGTGTATTGGTGAAGGATGATCCAAGACCTGTGGCGTGCTAAAACTTGAAAAAAGACGGATTCTACTAAAAACATTTAACTATTCTACTCAAAGAATTAATTTATTCTAAATTTATATCCAGATCCATAAAATTAGAACGGTTTACAAAATATTAAGCACAAACATTAGCATACTGCTAAGAATCTTGATAAAATCCGACAACGATGATTTGTTAAATTATAATTTGTTCAATTGTAAAACTCTCAACGAAATCTTCCAAAACGAAATCATAATCTCTACTACTAAAAACTTTCAAAATCTTAGAAACAAATTACATAATTTTGGGACATTTTTTCCTTTTCCGTTCCAACAGAGCCTTCATGATTCACTTCTCGAAGCATTCCATTCATCTTCAACACTGCGGGATTTCCTACACTATGTAACGCTGAACAAAAGCCTTCCTGCTACGAGCCGGCCCTTACTGGACGACAGGTGAACAAAGGAAGAAGCCCCGATTTCACCCCTCTCTGGACCAAGGTCTCGAGGAGGCCCTTAAGGCAAATAATCTTGCCCTGTCAGTAGCTCCAAGGCTCTCCCTCCCTCATAATTTCGAGATGAGAGCCTTGTTAGGGCTTCAGGTACTTTAGGCACTCCGCCTTCCTCACCTCACGAACAAGACCAAGGAATTCTGAGCCTTATATGCTAAGTAGATATCCTTAGACCGACCTGGAATTACTTCAATAACATTGACTGACAGACAGAGAGATCATCCCAAAATATTCATCTCTTCTCTACTCCCTTCCCTTTCTCTTACAGGAAGTGAAAGTAACCAAAAAGTTAAAGCTAATAACACCACAAGGAGGAAAAGTCAGCGATTTCAATAATTTTATTCACCAAAACGTTCAATACATTTAACGGAAAGAAATTGTAAAACGCATATGAAAGAATCACTTTCCAAAGATGATTTCGTATGCTCCTTATTTATCCTCCTCCTCAGCTTACCCGCACCAGTTGGTTGGTGTTGAGGATTCACTTTGGGTGTAGAGCCTGTCTATTTACTCAGGCTAACCAATGAAAGCATCAAGATGAATTTACTTGATCTTCTTCATAAGCAGAGAGATGAATGCTAAAGCGGAGAGGGAGAGGATAATGGGAAGTGGTCCATGTGGCTTCTTTATACAAAAGGGGAACAAAGGATGCTCAGTTGTCTATTTACACCACTTACACAACAATGGAGGGCCAAAAGCGCCAATTGAGCTCAGCTGCTAATTCCATCAAATTCCTCATCGAAACGACCCTTTGACTCAATTATACTTCAGATCCTGACCCTGCTGAATCGCTGCTCCAGATCATCTCTGCATTTTGGCTAACTGGAGATGAAGAGATCTCAAGTGTCAGCATGTCATAGGGTCCTTATAACCCTCAATAAGTCATTTCCCAAGCGACGCCTCACAGACCTCCATCCATCACTATTCACTCACACCCATCATCAATAAAGATTATTGTCATCACATCACTTATTTCAAGCCAAAAGCCATGATCTTCTGTCAAGATTTTACCCTCCGCCTGCGGTTAGGCCTTCTGTCTAATCTATCGCCCAAGTGCAAAACAACCCGTCAGCAAATCACTGTGCTAAACTCATCCATTTTTTTTAACAAATCAGTTCCTCATTCAAATGACTTCCAAAAAGCACCAGGATATGCACTCAAGTCTCTAAATAATAAATCCCTGTAGCTCTTCAGAGACTCTTAATTCAGCACTTTTCAAATGCTCACTTATCCAAGAAGGGAGAATTGCAAAAAAAAATGCTTTCCACTTCCAGGCAACGATAAAGTCAGTCAGTCAGCCACGAGCTGAACTCCCAGCCCCACGGATATTTGGGAAACGAGTCGCAAAAAAAAAATTCGAAAACTTGAAACTCGCAAGACCTTCTTATCTTGAATTTAGTACGTGTTAACTATACTCACACCATAACCATATTACTAAGATACCCCTAAGCTAAATGCTCTTTTTTTTACTGTTCGGGTCAAAAACGCTGGTCGCATAAGGTACATAAGTTTAGGTGCGTAGCATACTGTTTTGCTAAAAGGTGAAACCAGCGGTGAAAGGGTTAAGCGTCAAACCAGGAGAAAGTTAACCCTCTTGTCACGCTTTGCTCTGATATTGATATCCACGGCTTCCTGATTCATTCATTGGATATAATAGGGAAAAGAATAACAAGGGGGTACTTGGAGGAAGTTAGCGAGGGAGGACCCTAGTGATAGATTTCAAATTGGATAGTGAAAGTCACGCAAAAGGCGGCATATGAATCAGAGTCAAGGGTTAGGGCAGGTACGACAGGGTTTTAGAACACGAAGTGAAAGCGATAAATCTCTACCTTCCAGCCCTCCTCACTCACCTGTCCACCTCATATTTCATTCCTCATCAGATCACTTCCAAAGCATGATCTACCTTCAACCAAAAAATCTTCCCCATAATTCAAAAATTATTACCAACTCCAAACAGCATTTTGAAACAAAAGACGCAAAATTGCAAAAAGACGCAACAACATTTCTCTTTTTAAATTATAAACCTAATTTTATTATTTTATATTTATATTGCAGAATAAATTATTCTAATTTTTCGCAAAACTTTTAACTCAGAATGGCATACTACTGGGTTAGCCATAATGAAAAACAACGTCCGCATGAAAGAAAAGAGTTTCAAACGAACTGCTAAACGAAAAAAAAATGCAGGGCTAAAAGAATTCGTGTGTGGCTTCCTGTTCGCTTATCGGCTCTATTTTGTAGGCACTGAGACTTCTCAAAGTAACATTTTATCGCAAGTGACAGTTTTTTTTAAGTTGACTCTAGATACACATGCAACATGCAAGGCAGTAGTCAAAATAACGTGTCCTGCCCTTCTCCATCTCCATTTACAATGCACACAAAATAAACACTTCTGCCCCCTTTCAACCCTCATTGTTCCAAAACATCGACTCTTTTTTTTTTTTTAATTTACAACTGTAAAATATCACTGAAATTAATAATACAAAGAACGCGAATCAGATTATTTCTGCATATTTGACGAAAAAAAACTCTTCAAATTTCGAATAATACGAATTATTTCAGTAAAATCAGTTTGATTTATATTTGTGAAAAGTCCCGACCCGACTCAAGTTGTTGCCCCAAGCGCTTCATAAAAATCCCTAAAAAATAAATCTAAATTCAGTTTATTTTTCTTTTGAAAAAAAAAAAATAAATCAGCGACACTGAACCTGTTCCAAAATAAACAGCCACGCAGACCCCTATGCCCTCAATCAATTTGAGTTTTTTAATTTGCCAAATTGTAAAAGCGGAAGGAAATAAAAATTTATTGAATCCGAATCACTCCACACCTACGCATTTTCATAAAACTCAAATTTTCGAAATTATATGAATTATTTCATAGTGAAATCAGTTTGATTTATATTTGTGAAAAGTCCCGACCCAATTCAAGTTGTAGTTGTCGCGCTTCATAAAAATCCCTAAAAAAACTAAATCTAAATTCAGTTTATTTTTCTTTTGAAAAAAAAAAATCAGCGACACTGAAACTGTTCCTAAATAAACAGCCACGCAGACCCTGTGCCCTCAATCAATTTAAGTTTTTTAATTTGCCAAATTGTAAAAGCGGAAGGAAATAAAAATTTATTGAATCCGAATCACTCCACACCTACGCATTTTCATAAACCAGCCGAAGACATGAATGTCACTCTGGGCTACCCTCCCTCGAATTAGTCTACCACCAACAGTACTAACAACCCTCCTCGTGAAGGCCCTCGAACCAAACTCACATCCAACGCTTTCAAGAAAACCATAATTACTTTGGCTTTTCCAACATCTAGAATTTAAAAAAAGGATCTGACGCTGACTGCCATTTTGTATATCTCACACTCGACCAACCAGTGCCAGCCAATATTTTCAAGTTCCGAATTTAGATAATGTGATGGCTCCCTGCCACCTTCTAATTATTTCCCACAGAATTTACAATAATTCCTCTCATAATGCCCTGTCACTACCCTGTCATCCTAAATATTCAGATTCACTGGCCTTCAAAACCATACGGCCAATAGCAAAAGTGGAATGAATCCGAATTCATGACGACAGTTTACACAAAAAAGTAAGATTTATCAAGGTGTTATTGGAATGACAACTGGCTATTGATTACTTAAGCCCAAGATCATTCCTAATCCCTGAGTAAACTTCAGCAGAAGATACTGAGCATACGGCAGTTTGTTAAGGACCGATGCTGCAAGGAGCAGGCGACATTTCCAGTGTTACACAACACCACCGCGAGAACAAGGGAACATGTCGAAATCTGTGAAATGTGTACTTTGTTATTTACTTTTAAAAGGCAACAGATTTCCAGAGATCGAACCCACAGCAGCCGTCCTCACTATCTCGCCTATAACAACGCTTGCTCCAGATATTCAAAATGGTAAAAAGGCAATGTTGACTATTGAAATTAATGCTTTGGACCATTCTGCAATTCTGCAAATTCTGATAAGATCTCAACCTCAAATCTAATGACGTTTGTCTCAACCTTCAGTTGACTAGGTCCTAAACACGTAATGCAATATGGTTACTCTGTGGTTTCAATTCCATCTTAATTTGCTGTGATCAAATTAACCCATCTCCTTGACCTTCATAAAAATATTCATATCAGCAGTTACCCGATATCGTCGAAATTTACTCATTCAATGACAACTATCACATCTTCTTCATATAATTACTTCTCAATTGTCCAAGACAGTTAGCCTATAAAATAAGACAAATAATAGTAAAATCTACATTAAAAAAAATTACAAACCAAGTCAATAAGTGAAGGCAACCGGAAATTTGAAATCAGGGTACTCTGCTTTCTAGTAATTCTATATATTTCTTAAACATTACATATTTCGAGCCTTTCTGGCCTTATAAATAAAAAGGCTGGGATTGGAATAAAAATAAATAAATGGCTCCTTCCTTTCTAATGGTTCCAACAACTGGCACTTTGGGTCCTGGAACTCCAAAGCAACCCATATAGCATCCCATCGTGCTCCACTCCAACTTACGGCAACATGAACCTCACCGATCCACAAAGTACACAACAT
>VYYI01003417.1:0-12260 GCA_021029175.1 Bilobella aurantiaca
CAGCGATTCATTTTGTACAACGATTTCATGTACACAGTGAGCTGCGTACACAACATTTGACGCTTATTTTAAACCAACATCGCAATTGAAATTATTACCTGCTGTCAAGATATTTCTCTCCAAAGGAAACGATACCGATCTGGAACGTGAATGAAAAACGTTTTGAAACAAAGCTAAACGTTTTTTTTTCTTAAATTTTAAATTGTAACTTTGGTTACTTGTTCGAACGAATTTTCGTGTTTTCGCTTCAAGAATAGCGGCCCGCCTGAAAAAAGGTCAAGGGTCAGAGGTCATTAGCCCTGGAGGTCAATGGTTCTACCTGAGTCTCCAGCACATGAATCCTTGTTTCGGCTTCCAGCGCAGATCATATTCTGCGGAGTCACTTCAAATCCAACCTTTCGGTAATTGCTTCTGCATTCGTTTGTCGGGATAATTTTGATCTTTTTTTTTTTTAAATTAAAATGAAATTTTAGTTATTGAAAAACTAATGAATTTAAAAAAAAGAAAAGTTTACTGCAACTTGGCGCTGTGAGTTTACTGTTGGACCGTCGTCACGCACGGCTCCTGTCACAGAGATTTATGGGACCGTAAAACTTTCCACGAAATTTTCACAATTACCAAAAAATTTGCACGAAAATGTCTTACCCCATCCTGTAATAAAATCATAATCATAAATTTAAAAATTGGGTCACTTTAAGGCATTTTTTTTTTAGAAATTGAGCCGAATTTCAAAGTTACCGACAACAATCGCTGGTTGGTGGGGCTGGAGACGCTGACCCGTTGGCTGGTGTAAGCATATCGGCTGGACGCTTTCGGAGTAGCGGACCTTATTGGCCAGACGAACGATTGCGATGTCATTGGCCAATGTGTCAGGGTTGAACCACGGATGAATCTTGATGGCTTCAATGTTGTGACGAACGGTGGCCGAGCCGTTGAGCTTGATGTCACCCATAAACACCTTGTAGTTTGCCAGCGATTCATTTTGTACAACGATTTCATGTACACAGTGAGCTGCGTACACAACATTTGACGCTTATTTTAAACCAACATCGCAATTGAAATTATTACCTGCTGTCAAGATATTTCTCTCAGTCGATCAGCGATCCGCCGCAAAATTGTTGTGCGCTGCCAAAACCGACCTAAAAACTTGACTTTAGAATTAACGTCACACTGAATCACGTGATGTACACGTTACGTAAACGAGAGCGACAGTCCACGGCCAAGCATTTCTCCTGGACAAATGTCCACCAACAATTTTTTCATCGTTTCCAACGAAGCGTCTTTTGCCGCAGGGGCATGCGTCGCTAGTTGTGCAAATAATGAATAGCAAGATAGAGTTTAGGAAAAGTTTGTACGCTTTTTGATGCATTTTACGAAAATATTATAATAAAAAATAGAATTTAGAAACTGTTTTCTGTTTTCAAATTTTTAAAATATATTTCATAGTTATAAACTGCTTTCTAGTTAGCACTGAAAAATTGTTTTTAGATTCCCAGAATCTCGAGAACGCATCTTTTATCGTAGTCAATCGACCTTAATTTTGTAGATCATTACATTTTGTACATTAAACATTGCAGGTTGTACAATTAGCATATGGAGAAACACCGGAAGTGAAAGTGACACTCCAATGAAATAGCGTGCAACTTGAGCCAAGATCATCAGTCATTCTGGACAGGATCATTTCCCATGGACATAAACCTCTCTTACAACATTTTCCACTTTACTAATTTTATAAAAAGAAAAAAACTGTTTGAAAATTTAGAAACATTAATTTTCTGCAGACCTTCCTGGATCTTAAAAAATTTAGCATGTCTCCAATTTCCTTTTATGTTGTAAACTCAATCAGGTGAAAGGAGGCAGGGTATTATTACTTGAAAGCATTTTTCTTAAATAAAAGATGAAAGCGGCTTTTGGCACAAAGGAAGTTTCCAAGGAAGGAAGAAAGTGAAAGGTGGAGAAAGTGAGAGAAATGTGCTAATTTTTTTCCGTGCAGAAACTCGTAAAGTGGCTCTTTGTAGATGGAGGAGACTTAAGGGCTCTTAAGGCGTAAGACGTGAAAGATGACTCTTCTCGACGCTTATTTAAGCATTTCCTTTTCTTTAATAACGTTTAATGAGGTAGTTGACCCCTTGGAATACAAATATTTCTTATGTTTCTTAAAGAACAAAGCACTACTTGGGGCTATTGATTAATCGATCTCTCTTCATTGTCCGCAGTAAGGCAAGGCAACACTTGTACTTTCTCTTGCATTTCCCCACAGTTCTCGTGGAGAAAGTGATGGAGAAAGTCGTAGTGCCTCGTGTTATTGTCACTTGAACAGATTTGCAACAAGATTGTTCAACTTTCTCTCCAACTTTCACTTCTGGCCTTGAATTTAAAAAAGAAAATAAGTTTTCCAAAATGGCTTGGTACGCTCGAGAGCGAGCGCTGGTTCAAAAGGCGAGGAGTACATCAGCGATTCCAGAAAGAAATTGTCGACTAAATGTTGGAGCATTTGATTTTTCACAATCTGAAATTAACGGAAAACTTATCATTGACAATTTGGTTCCAGAAACAATTCCAATTGCAGGTAAAGGCTACTTTCATTTTTGAAAAAAAAAATTCGATATTGCAAAGTGAAAATGGAATGAGCTATATGAACCATACACTAAAACTTAACTACACTACAATTAAGATGTGGTTTAAAACATACTATTCAGCATATGTTGCTCTCGGCGTTTTGACTCAACTAAATACTAAAAACACTACAAAAACTGATTTAATTTTTTTTAAATGCGATTTGTAAATGGTAAATAACATTTTATGCTTTTTAATTATTTTAATTTCAAAGATAGTAAGTTAGCCAAACTACCATGTTATAGTCAGGAGAAGTTACTTTTAGGAAGTATATTTTCCCCTTCAACTTTCTTAAAATAATTCGTGTTTGATTCTTAATAGACAAACATGCCCGTCCTAGGACAGGAGCAATTCAAGTTTTAAATTCTGGATTTTCCTTTCCCGAACGGGCTTGTTTGCCTGGTTGTAAATAAAATGTTTTAACTGTGTTGCAAAATTGCAAAATCAATGCTGTCACGCACGCATTCATTTTTAATAATATAATAAGAATAATTCTTAATTTCAGGAATCTTTGTGCGCTGTGAAATCAACGAGTACGTTAAGATCGAGACGCGCTTTGACGGTCGAGCAGAAACGAAAATGCGATCAGACAATATTTTGGCCAAAGAAAGTTGGGCCACCGTGTACGTCCTGGGAGAAGATTGTAAGCTTTGCAAATTGCAATTGAGCACCGTGGATTGACAGATTTACCTGTAATTAAGGATAAAATACCCTATTTACCCTATTTTTCTAGCAAATGTCTGTAAAATTGCCATTCCAGCGCGAAGGTCAGAGTACCCTTTCACCTTCAACTTGACGGAAGCTCAAGCCCTTCAACTTCCTGCCTCTTACAAAGCAACCTACGGGAACATCATCTACCAAATTGTCGCCTACATCCAGCGTCCATATCCAGATGACAGGATTTACTATCAAAAGTTGATCTCCACGACGCAACATCACTTCCCTGGCTACTTCAACCTATCCAAAGATCCCGTTGCCAATAACCTCATTTCCACGGAAAAATCAATTCAGAAGTCGTTCTTTACCAAGCGAACTTCGTTTAGAGCAATGCTGCAGGTAGCCAAAACTGGATTTCTTCCAGGAGAGGATCTCCCATTTACAATTACAATGAACAATGTCTCTGGAGAGAACGTGACGAGGGCGACGTTGTCGCTGGTGAGAAGAATTGGCTGGAAGCCTTCGTCAACCGACTGCAAAAACACGTTGACCTTGCTGGACACAAAGGTGAACAAGGACATTGGGCGTGAGGCCCAAGACGTTTGGAGTGACGTCCTACGAATTCCGGCCACAATTGGACCAACGGCGGGAGGTGTCATTGAATTTCAGTACCTCTTGCGAGTAAGGAAAACGATTTTCCAAACTAAAAAGCGCTTACTGCAAAATTTGTCTATTTCATCGCTTTCTCTAAAAAAAGCCTAAAATTTCGGATAGTTTTTTTTTTACAATGTAAAGCGACACATTTTTAAAATTCAATCCTCTTCTGAAAATGCTATTTTTTAAAGTTGGTTAAGAATTGACACTTTCTTCAACAGTAGCCAAACACGCCCGTCCTACGACGAGAGTACCCTTAAGCGACTTATCTTGAAGTTCTTAGGACTGTATTTTCAATTCCAAAGCACAAGTTACTCACTGCTAAATTGAGAAATCGAAAATTCAGGCCTTAAAGGAGGCTTCCCTTAAGGCTGTTCCAGTCGTAGAACCGGATTGTTTGACTGGTCATCAACTACTTCGAAAAAAAAATGGTAGAAAAAATTGTTGAAGATGACAAAAAAGGATTACGGTGTTGATATTAGTAAAAAAAAACTGAAGTAGTTTTAAAATGAAACTTTCTTTAAAGATGGAAATTCTTCTTTCTGAACGAGTACCGGTCAAAAGCGAAACAACGATTTTGATTGGTTCAACTTGGGGAGATGCTGCGAAGGATGATGCCATTAGACCAAAACTAACAAATATTCGCCAAGCATCCACTGAATCAGCACATTCGACCATTTCCTCATCATTTCCACCCAATTACTCTGTCCTCTCTTCCAGGCAGTCGTCAATTGAGACGCGTAAGAAATTAAACAAACGTTCAATTGATTAAACTTTAATTGAGCTCTTAATTAGTAAATTCCAATTACAATTGAACATACTTTCAGTACCACCAGGTTACGAAGACGTTGTTAGCGGACAAGCCAAAACTATGAACTTGAAGGCTTCGGGTTCAATGGAAGAGTCGATGGAATAATCTCCAGAATACTTAAATAATTAAAAAAAAAGACTTTCATTCTAAATCATTCAAGGCCTATTTAACATTCAAGAAGCGTTTTTGAAAGGAAAGGAAAGGAATTACAGAATCGCTGCTGACGATGCCGCTGGAAAGCCGCCTCCATTCTCAATTGCAGTCTCGCTTGCTTCAGGAAATGAAAATCGCTTGCCTTCATTTCTCATGCCTTTTTAAACCTAATTATTTAAACAAGCATGTCCGAAAATAAAACGCAAATTAACTTTTCAAACGAAATCGATACTCCTGAATCAATATAGATAGCGATGAAGTAATTTAGTTTTAGTTTTCGTTTTAATTTAATTTTTGAACAATTAACAACCACTTAATTACTAACTATGATTTTCTCAAGTTTCAACTTTTTCATCAAATCTGGAGCAATCACTTGAAGGACTTGATCGACAGGGCTCCCATAACAAATTTGAACGTCCTTTTTGAGTACTTCGACCCATTCCGAAGCCCTTTTCTTGTCCTTATTTTTTAAGTGGGCCGAAATTATGTTCGTGGTGAACGTTAGCTGCGCATTTGAAAAATCTGTTCCAACTACCAAATTTCTCGCTTTTTCCAAAATTTCAATACTCCTAGGAAAATTTCCAGCTCGAAAGTGTCTCTTGGCCAAAAATTTGTACGGTTCCAGTAAAAATGGACACTGACGCTGATTCCCGGGATGAATTCCCTCCATTTCAGCGATTACCGCTTCCATTTCGTCCGTTTCGGTCGACACCATGCTCCCTTTGAGTTCGAATAGAGCATCAAATTTTTTGATGGACGCTGCCACGTTCTCCTGAACTTCGGCCGTTTCCAAGCGCTGCAGCGCACAAAGGCTGCAGTCACAGCGTACTCCGTAGTTAGCTAGTAACTCTTCGCGAGATTTCAGCGACTCGAGTGGAGATACATAGGACATGCGCAGTTCTTCCCCGGCGCCAATTTCCTTGGTAGCAATCACTGCCAGAAAGTCACCGTGCATGTGCCACTTGACATTGCCATCTAAGCAGGAGTGGTTGATGAAGGATGGAAAGAGCCATATTCCGGCCATGAGCTCGTTGTACTCGAACTCCTGACGGCCATCGCTGAACAGCGCATTGCAGTCAACAATTTTGGAAATCCGTTCCAGGTCCACTGAATTGCAACTTTCGTCCAGGTCCAAGTGACCCAGTTTCGGTCCAGCATGTAACGTGTAAAAGACCTGGGTCTCTTCGGGACACTTTTTGATCTTTTGGGAGATGGCCTGGACAAGGGACTCTTTGGCCTTGGCCCTGTCCACAGTGAGATCTTCTGGAGTGGCTGGAGAAGCTGGAGATTCTGGTGTTTCCGGTTTCGGAATCGGAGTCAATTTTCGGTACTTTCTTTCCACAATAAAAGCGTACGCTTTGCTACCAATCAGAAGCTGTCCAGCGTCAACTTTTTGGGTCGTGACCAGTCCTCGTCCACGTCCAGGAAATTCCTCCATAACGATTGGCGCAGTGTAGTCGGCGACAGAGTGGTGATATGTTTTTGCTTTAATGATGTCGGCCATGTTGTAGGTACCATTGACCTCCTGTTGTAGGTAATTCTCAATTTCTTCTACCAAGTCCTCGCCTAATTTGGTACCCTTGGCGTATGAGTTCAAAAGTAGCTTGTGATCGTCCTGGAGAACGAATTCTCCAGCTTTTCTGTACTTCTTGGAACCAATTAATGCCTTGACCTTTCGGTACAGAGCCTTGACATTTTTTGGCTCTATTTTAAGGGCCGTGTCAGCGTCGGTCAGGGCGAAGGTCCACAATTCCATGTGTAAATAATTAAGGGCCCTGTTCGTTAGCAGCGTGGGGTCCGAGGGGGTAAGGGCTAGGCCGCTACTGTAAGCACTCACGGCGTCTGCGTACCGCTTTTCCTGGAAGGCCTTATTTCCAATTTCCTTCCAATCAACAGTTTCGCCTTCCATTTTTTAAAAAAATCTAAAATTTTGATTAGAAATTTCGAAATTTCGAATTCTAATTTAAATTTAAGGATGCTCCGACTCGTTTACATGGAGCAGAAGACTGGAGTGAAGATATGCTCACCTGAAACTTTACCTGAGATTTTTCTCATAATGAGAAAAGCAATTAGAACGATCGAGAAGAACCTGAACCGGTATTTTTTTTATAGGTAGCCTTGAGGGCACTGACAAAATGCAAGGTTCCCACGGGACCAAATTTTGTGAGTTCATTGTATGACTCTGAAACTTTTGAACAATGAAACAAAGTTTTTTCTAAATAATTTAGTAATATGAAAATAATTTCTGAATACTAAAACATTTTGAAGCCAGTTATAACATTTTTTCTTTAAAAAATGGCTGACGAAGAATTTGAAATTTCTCCGGAGCTCGCAGACCGCCTATTGGCCAAAGAGACGAGCAAAACGGACTACTGTGCAAAGAAGGCCACTTACCTGAACTTTTTTGGATTAGTTAATTGCAATTAGTTAACGCTAATTAAACCGTGCTTTAGTACTACAATTGATAATGGTTTCTCTAGTTCGGAGTTGGTCTCATTATCTACTTGCACTGGTACAAGGACATCCACGTCGTGGGCTCACCGCCGACGTTCCTCGGTTTCAGCTCCTCGGAGCGCTTACTCTGGTCTTGCCCAATGGCTGGAGCGCTGGAGCTCGTTGGCTTCTTTGCACTGAATCATGATATTACTTCCGTCATTTTTGCCATGGTCGTAAGCGTTTTAAAAAATTTGGAAATTCCAGATTTTTTTTAAATTGTGCACCACAATTTTGTGTTTGTACAAAAGTACTTGTTTGCCGTGACACGCGGTATGTACGACTCGGCCTTCGTCATCTCTCGGGCCTGGAACAGTGAAGAAGACGATTTCAATGACGTGGTCGAATTTACCAAGTTCTACTACCACAACATCTCTAGGCACAAGTTACCCCTCATGATTGACACCCATCAACGAAAGAAAGTAAGCAATTGATTGATTGGTTCAAATCATCAGCCAATCAGAGAGCTCGATTTTTTGACCAGAAATGCTGTGGCTGGGGACTAAAGTACCATTGGATGAAATGGTCCAAAGAACTCAATACTACCGACCTCCCTGACAGTTGCTGTAAAGTATTTTACCCTGGTACGTCGTTTTCCAAATAAAATTGTAATGTCGTGCAATCGCTGCACTTTTGTAGCTGTACAGCCTGAAAATCGCTGAAAATTGCATAAACAGGTTGTGGCAAAGGGATCATTCCACGGCGTCCCTCTGGGTACCTGACTTTTATCGAGAAAGACGATGAAGATGCCTTGAAAGTGTGTTTAAAAATTTTTTTTTAAAGTATGTTTAACAAAAAAGTTTTTAAACGTATGTTTCAAAATTTAAAATCTAATTTTTTTTAAGTGTGTTTAAAAATAATTATTTTAATAATGCCCTTTCTTAAGATTACCATTGATGCGCTGGAAGCCCGTTTCGACATGAAAAAGTACGAAACGAAACGAAACGAAATCAACCGATACTGGAAGAAACTGTTTCCAGACAAAGACAAGGACAAGTTCGGTATTTGGAACCCCACGGAACCCGTTCCCTCATGGTACCTCCGCCTCATCGACGAAGAATTTGCCGAAGAGTACGAAACGGTGCGCAAGACTCCGCCCCGCACATTGGCCATTTTAATTGGAACGGAAAAGGTTAAAGGTGCGAAGAGCCGTGCGCTAATTTACAATACGCAGGGACTCGAAGAGGAACACCGTATTAAGTCAATTGTTCATGAAAAGGTATCAAAAAATGCAATTTAAAAAAACTGTTTTGTGCGTGATACCCTTCAATTTCTCCTTGGGTTCAACTGTATAGCCATGCGAAACTACGGCGAAGCCGAGGGGGCCCTTCGAGCTGCCTGACAGGACACGTGGTGTTGACCCGAAAATTGATGACAAAATAATTCAAGAAATGAGAACGGTAATGGCCCCTGTTCGATACTACGGATTCACTTTGGGATTCATTTACATTTTCATGTTCCTCGTCTTCTTCAACTACTTCCAGAACATCAAGGCCAATCAACTGGTAAATCCATTAAATTTCCAAAAAAAAAATGGATTTCAAAATTTCAGAAAGTTTTTTTTTGAGATTTTTAAAATTAAAAAAAAAGTTGTGGAGTTTGTCTAGGCACTGGACACGATTCCAGTGGACTTCCAAGACACAGACGTGACATCGACAGGGTTCATGGCCAAACCGTTCCACTACATTTCACGTGACGTGTACGAGGTCCTTACGGAGAAGGACGAAAATAAGAGAATCGTTTACAGGAAAGTTCGAGAAGATTTGGGAAATCGATATAACTTGATTTTGGGCCTCCACAAACTGGGCCTTGTACTTAAAGTAAGTTATATAAAATTTTAAATATCGATTTAAGTCCCGGAACCCTTAAGGGATCCCTTGTACGAGATCGGACTTATCCAATAGCTTTCAATTTTTGAAAACAGCAAAAGAAAATTAAGCAACCTCGAGCGCCCAAGGATCCTGAGGACCCGTTCCAAGTAGATCGCTACCAAGTTGAGCTTCTGGCTCGCCTTCCGCCGAAATATTACCCCGCCATGGTGGATCGCTTTACGCAGGAGCCCCACGCCTCGGGGGCTAGAACACCCCTCCACCCCGGCTACCAAGGAGGACTTATTCCGGAATTCGACGGCGCACCGCCAAAACCGCACCATGCCAAGGCCGTCACGTCATTGGCTGTTTCAGCTCCAAGCGATACTTCTGCGTCGGCGAAAGCAAACCCCTCGCATGCACACCACCATCATGGACACCATCAGTCTGCAACGACTGCAGTGGGCCGTCCTTCGTCAGCACCCAACCTGTCACGGAAATCCAGAAGACCGAGCACTCGAAAGTCCAAAAATTTGTAAAAACTGAGACCTTCAAGATCGCAACATTCTAGCGAACATAAAAACGAAAATTTTACTTTTTAAAAAATTTGGAATTTTTCACAAAGTTAAGTTAACTCTAATTTTATTCTGCTTTGCCATCAGTGTCTTCTCCTGAAGATTCTACTTTTAGATTTACGGACGCTGATTCAGCGTCGCTCTTATGGCTCCAATTTGGGATTTACTAACGCCGATTCAGCATCGTTCTGAATGAATTCTGGTGCAACTACTTCCGGACCAATAGGAACGTCTGGATTTGAAATTTCTGAAGCGTCTTTGTACAAGGAACTTGCAGCGCTTTTTGCAGCGTTTTCAGCAGCAGCATCCGTAGCTTTTGTACCCTCAGCTTCATCTTCGTCTTCTAAAGAATTGTCCGAACCCGATTCTCCTGATTGGGCCTGTAGAAACTTTTGACGCTGAAACAGCGCCGTGTATGTCGCTTCCGATACTTTTGTAATCAATTCATTTTCCAATTCCACAATCTAAAGGCAATTTTGGAAATGCAGTTAAATTGCCATGCAATTTAAAAATACAAGTTTTAAAAGTCGTTTAAGATAATGGATCCTTTTACACGTTTCTGGAAATTTGAGCGCATTAGCTGCATTTGCTTCACGATCGGGATGCGATGGAAAAATTGCTCCAGCAAATATGTTTCAGCGTTTTCTGGCCACTCCTCCTCCCCGCCTTCGTAGAGCTGCCGAATGATTTCGGCAAACGAATCCAAAACGCCAGTTTGAGCCAGCAGTTGACTCAGCTCGTTTTTAGTTGTAACCGCCTATGAATCAAGCATCAATTGAAGAAAATTAAGAGGGGTACATGTATATTAAGAGGGCCCTTAAAGGGTCTTCGCCGCTTAATATGCACTGCGATTGAATTTACATTGAAGGCAATTTTCGGTGGTTTCAATCTGGTGCTGCTTTCTGCAGAACTCATCATGATCAGTTAAAAAAACGATAATTTAAAAAATACTTAACCAATTGAAATTAAAAAAAAATTAAATCTAAAAATTTTCCTATTGTTTTTAAACTAACAATCAACGAAATTGTGCAATCGAATAGCAACGGCTGATACAGGAATTAGTTCGTTTTGACTTTAGTTAGGGCATCGCATTTCCCACCTTCCGAGAATGCCCAGCTGTGTTTAAAGTATCGTGATGTTGATGTAACCTTTACACAAGCTGCAATATTTACATTTTTCGAATAACTATGTTAATTTAATTTTAATTCAACCTTAATTTTAAAACAACACTTTTGGCCTTTGAGACAAATTACTAATTAATTGATTCTTAATTGAAGTGCGGGTTCGTCGTTCATTGAAGATGAATGAGTTAATTGAAGAAGGCTACGAGGAAAGGTCAAGTCAGTGTGGAAATTGCTTATGCTACGGTTCGGTGGGGTCAGAGTTAACTGTCAAGTCGGAGAGCACTCAAGCGGTCACAGTCTACCAAGCACTAACTCTAATATACAGATCAAAAGCACTGCACCCAATGATTGACTATCAGCTTTGCAATAAGTGCATTGAAATATTGACACAATTATACTTTCTCTATCTCCAATATCAAGATGCTTGTCATCCGGACTCACATTTTCAAGTCAAGTCAGAGGATGATGAGGAAATTCTATTTCAAAATAACAAGGAATCCGTATTACAATTATCTGTGAATAAATCAATACAAAATACATCTGAGTCGATTGCAGAGGAGGAAGGAGAAGAAGATCCGCTAGAAATTGACGCACGCCAAAGGCTAATAAGGAAAAGTCTGAGAAATAAGCGGTGTCGCCAGGAATATGAGGAAAGCGAAAATATAGACATAGAAATGGAAAATGAAGTGTTAGATTTCCAATCAAGCAATGCGCTGGAAGATCCCGACTTCAAAATTCAACAAGTTCCGAATCAGTTGCTTTTGGTAGAGAGGCGCGGCAGGGGACGCCCAAAAAAGGTCAAAGTCCAAAATGGCGTCGATATAGACAATATTCAGAACCAGTTGTCTTTAGGACGCAGAAGAGGACGTCCGAAAAAGGTCAAAGACAATAATCATGTAGACGTAAATTCTAGTGTGAAAAGAAAACCTGGACGGCCGAAGAAGATTCCACACAGTAAGGATAGATTGATTTCAAAGTCACTAGTGTCAAGCGAAGTTGGTCCAAACGACCATAGTCCTGGAATCATGGAATCCTCAGCCAATGTTACTGATAATTGTGATGTCGACAATAGATTTCCAGCCAAAACATTCACTTCAACGTCTCGTACTAAACGTCGACGTCGCCGTCGGACTGGTGTATCATATCTGGATCCTGAAAGCGGACTATATATTTGCCCACAGTGTGGAAAGCAGGCGAAGACATCGTTTCATATCTATTTGCACATAAGAGGTCACCCGAAATCATGATCACTGTGGGATTGCAGAGCATTAGTGAGTTGTTGAGCCTCTCTTGGTATAAGAGGCACCATGGCCTAGTGGTAAACACTAGCAACCTTACCTTTTGCTCTGCTCGGGATCAAATCCCGGTC
>VYYI01003418.1:0-12260 GCA_021029175.1 Bilobella aurantiaca
GTATGCTGAAGTATAATATTACATAATAATTTACCTTGCGGTGAACAGGAAGACTTCATCTCTTGCTAATTTCTCACCTGATTCAAAATACAGCATTAAATTTATTCATATTATGTCGGTTAATTTATTAAATAGGAAACACCTATGCATTCTATTTTATTTTCATTTCTATTTTATTAAAAATCCGTAGTTCTGAAGCCTATTGCTTACCGATACAAATGCGTTTTCCATAGGAAAATGGCATGAAGGCTTCGTGCGTCTTGTTGGCCGTTCCGTCCGGTAGAAGAAACCGTTCTGGGCGAAAATTTTCAGGGTCACCCCAGATCTGTTCATTGTGGTGAACGGCGTACAAATTTGGGGTGAAGACCGTGCCCTTCGGAATGTTGTATCCGGCCAAGACAACGTCTTCGGTAGTACAGTGTGCAATGGTCAAGGGCAGAAGCGTCACAAAGCGAAGGACTTCCATGACTACACACTCCATAAAAGGCATTTTTAGCCGGTCAAGGAGCTCAGGGATCCTCGAAGGGCCCGCTACCATTTGAATCTCGGTATACAACTTTTCCTGGATTTCAGGATACATAGCCATAAACAAAAAGATCCACGAAAGTGTTGTGCTTGTCTAATAAACAAAAATTTTAAAATTAGCGAACCAAGTCTTTGATTTATGAAATAATTTTCAATGCAATTGAAATTCGTATTTCTTAAGTTATTAGTAATTTAAGCTATTTGCATTATTATTTAAACGAATTATGCCTAAAAGTTTCTTCTTTTACTTATCCGCTACTTGCCGTTTCTGAACCAGCGAAGAATAAGTCTTCCAGAGACTTGATGACACTCGCTTCTGTAAATCATGGATTTTTTAAAAAATCATTATGTTATTGAAGAGTTAGTCTATAAGCTTGGTTCTTACTGCCTTCTTCTTTGTAAAATGACGACTTGGGGTCAGTTGTGGCACTCTACCTCGTCAATCATAGTATCCAGAAGGTCACGTGGTTCTCCAGGAAGAATCGTAGCCTTGTGAGAATCATATTCTGCCGTGACGAACCGAGCTACTTCATTGGTTGCATGCATCATGGTTTCAAAACCAGAAAGTTTTGGAAACAATATTGTGACAATTGGAAAGAAAAATGACAGTGGAGATGCAGCTGAAAATGCACTGAAATCAATTCATAATACGAAAAATTATATCTCTAATTTTGAAATTAAAATTGAATTTAAAACTTGCTAGAACTTACTCAATTACGTTGCCCATTAGCTTTTTAAGCCGTGGATCATCGTGTGACATTCTCAGCCCCGTACAAATTCTCCAGAGGGAATTAACAACAGCTAGAAATTTAAAAGCGTTAAATCAAATAAAGACATTTACATAATACTTGTCCACCGAAACATGCTTTTAACACTTTTAATTTTTAGAAGGTTTAAGTATTAAAAAAACTTGCCAATATTAAATAAACCCTTCGTTTTAATTGGTTTTCCAATAGTTTTCCGCAGCGTTTCTACCACTTCTTGAACTTCTTCCTGTATAATCCCCTCCATCGAACTTTTTCCATAACCAAAATCTCTGAGATTTTTAAGTACAAAGCGCCGTTGCTGAACCCAGCGATCGAGTTCACTTAAAACAATTCCTCTGCAAAACGTCGCGCCTGGTCCAAATCTTTCCATGAAAACTCGAAATTTCGGTCTTCCAGAAAATGCTGGATCATTTAAACACTGTTTGAGGAGTGTTAGGTCATTGATAACAATGGCGCGATGAGAACCGAAATCAACGGAAAATATTCCTCCATATTTCTTTCCTAGCTTTATAAAGCTCTTATGCGGCTCGAGTCCAAATTGATGCAAATTGCCAAGTATTGGCAGCGGAGTAGGCCCTGCAATGAGAGTTGGGAATTTCTTTTTATAAATCATTTAATTTTTTAGACATTTCTGATAAAAAAATAAATCACTACCCTTTGAAATTTATCAATTATTCAAATCATTTTATCCACTTTTCTTATTCTTTTTTGTCAAAAAATCGAAACGTCGCAACACCGCAACCAGCTTATTATAATCAGAGGAACAGGTTACGGTTCGGTGCGACCGGTGGTTGACAATTTGCGTTGAAAGTTTATTCTTTTTTGTGGGGCTGGAATTTTATTTTTGCTTATGTGGCTAAGAAGCCATATTATACTTGGAAAAGAAAGCAGCAGAGGATCGAAATATTTATATAAATACTAAATGTAAAATGTAACATATTTGTTACACCATTTTTTAATCTAATAACAATTATCAGAAATTACCTGGAGGAAACCCTGGTGGGCGTTTATTTTTCCGAAGATGCAAGACGATTGCAATAAGAATTGTGATTCCACCAATGAGTACTATTGTCAGCGACATTGCAACAATTTTTGCAAAAATTTAACTGTAAACAAAATTTCAACTGTTCACATTCAACTTATCGTTCAGAGTGCCTGACAGATAAATGATGTTTGCGGTTTGCCAATTGAGTGGTTAGCAAAGTCCAAGGATTTGTGGGATGTTTGCGTCTTCTTTCCGTAATTAAATTTCATTCAAAGTCGTAAAATAAAAACCATATTCGTCCTCGTTTCAGTTCAACATTTTTTCCTTGTATTAATAAAAATGCACCAGAACAAAAAACAAGACTCTTGTTAGAATAAGTTAATGGAATGGAGTTTCATTGCTTGTTTTGAGATCAACAAAAAAAGATATCCTGTTGGCCTTCAAAAGTAGAAATCATTTGCGACAGTTTATTACATTAACGTACATTGACATGGTTTTTCGGTAGAAATTTTTATAAAAATCCTATAAAATATCGTAGCCACAACCTGTAGTTCATTACATTAATGTTGGCTTTATGGGCAAAACTTCCAGACTGATGCGCCATACGGAAAATAAATTAAGTAAAAGAAGCTTTACAACATTTCAGCGTCAATTTATGACATTTACAACTTAGCCATGTGAATTAGTTAATTGGGCAAAACAACTTTATTTCGAAATATTTATCTAACTACCATAAAATGTTTCTAGCCGACAAGATTTGATGATGCTTGGAATAAATTGTCTAATGAGCAGAAGAATAATCCAGCATATTGTAATCAATTTAACTATACAGCTTTTGGTAACTGAAATTACCAATCGTAAATTTTGACTAGCAGCCCTTTCTCCAGGTCGGTTATAAATCAGACTTTTATTAGTCATATAAGTAATAATCATAAAAGTAGAGAGTAGCATTTCCATTAAAATTAAAAAGTTGAAACTAAACTAGTAGTCGCACAGGTGAATTATGAATTACATAATTTGAACTATAAGCCAAACAAGCTCGTCCTAGGACAGGTAGATTTTAATTTTAATATCTTTCTGTAATAGAACGGGCTTGTTAAGTTTGTAATCGAAGTATGTTTTCTGTGAACCTCCATGTTATTTACTCCACGAGAATTGCTTAACAGTTATTATAATGTTTCATAAAATATGTTTACACAAAATATTTAATGAATATGTTTTCGGGACCTTTGTTTCATAATGTTGGTTTAAGTAACTAGTTAATAAATGACTACTGAACCTCTATTTTATTTTCAGTTTAATTTGACTACTGCAATCTCTCGTGAAAGACAAGTTCGTGTGGTTTTGGGCCAAGAATCATTGTCGGCGTTGACACGACGGCAGGTGGTGGAGCATTCGGGACAGTTGTTACACGGAAGTGCTGGAATAAGCTAAAAAAAAACACTTCATAATCTAAGATATTGAATTCAAAAGTAAACAAATGTATTTGAGATTTTGTATTTTATTGTACCTGCTTGTAAATAGAAACAATTCATCTCTGGCTAATTTCTCTCCTAAAAAAAAGAATCAGAAGAGAGAATAATAAATTATAAAATAAACTTCAATTTTATAAAAGCTAAATTTACTTAATGTTATAATTATTGTTTTCTGCCCTTAATTTACCGATGCAAATTCGCTTTCCATAAGAGAACGGGATGAAGGCATCATGTGACTTGTTGGCTGTTCCGTCCGGTAGCAGAAACCTTTCCGGTCGAAAGTTTTCTGGATCACCCCAAATTTCTTCGTCGTGGTGTACAGCGTACAGATTTGGAGTGAAGACGGTGTCCGTGGGAATTTTGAATCCAGCGACACTAACGTCTTCCAAAGTGTTGTGTATAATTGACATTGGAAAAATGGAGGCAATGCGAAGTACTTCCATAAGAACAGATTCCGTAAAAGGCATTTGATGGCGGTCGCATAGCTCCGGTTGTCGCGATGGACCAATCACCTTAAGGATCTCTCCATGCAATTTCTCCTGGACTTCTGGAAACAGCGACAAGTAGAGGACGAGCCAGTTCAGTGTGGTGCTCGTCTGCAAATTTAAATATTTAACATTTGCTCCAATTTGTATGCCTTTAGTAGTCATTATAAAGCTGATTACAAGTTATCCATTGCCATCATTAAGTTTAAATAAAAGCATATTTCTAAACGTGAAATTGTATAACAATGTGCGACATATTAGAGAATTTAACATTAGGGAGGATTAGCCTATGGACACGATTCTTTAATGGGGTTGAGATGTTTTCATAAAATAACTTTCATAATAGAAGAGAATCATAGTTTTTTTTTTAATTTTTCCAGAAAAACCAATTAGAACTTACGGTTTCAGCACCTCCAAGAAATAGATCTTCGAGTGACTTTACAACATTGGCCTCTGAATATTACAAATTCATGATTAGTTAATTGGAATCTATTTCTTATGAACTCTCATTTTCCCACCTCCTTCTTCCTGGTAAAATGAGGAAGCAGGATCTGTCGTGTCGTTCACTTCTCCAATCATGGCATCCAGAAGGTCACGTGGCTCTCCAGCAACGAATGTCGCTTTGTGAGCTGCGTATGATTCCTTGACAAATCGGTTGAGGTCATAGTGCCCTGCCATTGAAGCATTGTATCCAGAAAGGTTTGGAAACCATTTGGTCAGAATTGGAAAAAAGAATACGAGGGGTGTTGCAGCTGAAATAGTGCTGAAAATTAACCAAATGCAAGTTTTGTTAATTTAATAGACAATCTTGAATTATACGTAATGATATTTGGAAAGCGTTGTTTTTAAAGTGCACCCAATGAAAAAAATAGATAATTAAGAATAATCATTTCATAAAAATCCTACAACCCTAATAACATATTTTGCTTGAATTGTTCCTAGTAAAATTGCATTACAAAAAGCGAGTTTATTTATAACTTACTCCAATACGCTTTTCAGAAGATTTTGTAATTTTGGATCATCTTGAGGGGTCTTAGCTCCTGTGCAAATCCGCCACAATGAATTCAGGACAGCTGGATTATGTTAGGTGAAATTAAATTTATAGTTTTAAAATAGTTTCAGTTTTAAAATTGTAAGTTTTAAAAAGGTTCAGCGTAAGTTACCAGCATTAAATAGGCCACGTGTGTTGATGGGCTTTCCGACTTTCTTTCTCAAACCTTCTAAAAATTCTTGAATTTCTTCGTGAATGATTCCTTCCATGGAACTTTTTCCGAATCCGAAATCTCTAAGATTCTTGAGGACGAAACGACGCTGCCCAGCCCATCTGTGGCCTTCGCTTGTAATGATTCCTCGACAAAAGGTGGCTTCCGGTCCAGTTCTGTCCAAGAAGAGGCGAAACTTTGGCCTTCCGGAAAACGCTGGATCATTCAAGCACTGTTTAATCAGTCTTAGATCATTGACTACAACGGAGCGATAGGAACCGTAGTCAATCGAGAAAATTCTGCCATACTTCTTGCCAAGCTTTACAAAGCTTTTGTGCGGTTCGAGACCAATCTGATGCAAATTGCCCAAAATCGGAAGCGATGTTGGACCTAATGTAGTGTAATCATATTAAAGAAATCACTGCATTTGGAATTTGCACTCTGAATTTCTTATAATATTATTACTTTTTAAACTCTTTAGCGAATAAGCACGGAATAAGTTGGTTAATTCGATATTATTCTAATGCTTTTAGCCATACTTAAAACAATCCTTAATTTATAAAAATTCTACAAAATTAAGTTTTGTAAGTTAACTTTAAGTTTTGATGCTGTTTTGATCAGCGTGTCAGCAGCGAATAATTTTTTCAAAAAAATTTCAGGCAAGCAATTGCTTAACAAATCCCACGGTATTTTTACTTTAAACCCAATTTCAATTGTCGAAATACGTACCTGGAGGATATCCTTTTGGGCGATTGTTTTGCCCAATAAAATGGAAAATGAGGGCGAAAAGAATCGTCAATCCAGCAATTGCAGCTATAGTGAAAGACATTGTGCGTCGAGCACGTGTCTCAAAATGTACGGCGTTGATAAAAGTGTATCTTTCTAAAAGTCCTTGTTTTTGTAATAAATCTCGAAAATTGCAATTTCGCCTACAAGAGAATTAGCTATCCTTGGAAGCTTGGTTATTTCAGATTTTCCTTGTTGAGATAAATAAAAATGCAACTTAGAAAAAACGCATAATGCAAATGGAAAATGGGTGTGCAAATAGTTTGTAAAACACTTGAATGCACAAAACTGATCTCTCTGACCTTCCTCTGGAATTGGGTGTTAAGTGGATACTAACCGCTAACCGCATATCAATCATCCTTTTTTGCCTTTGAGGCCCATGTTTATGCATTGGTTTTTTTTTTAAATTAATTTTCACCAATGAAAAACAAATTCAAATTACAATAATAGGTTCGTCATCAACTGAATTTTGACCTGTGTACGCTTCTTTTTTTCAAGCACCAGCTCCAATTAATAAACAACTGTGGCTGAAACTTATGGACTTTGGCGTAAGCCTTAGCGCCCCGACAAGGTCACTTTTTTACACCAATTATATAAAATCGTTGAAACAAGATTCCAGCACGTGTATAAGGCTTAACTTATTACTGGTTACATATAAACAACGCGTCTGTACAAATAAAAATTAACTACAGAATAAAACGCTTGTCCAAAGCCCATTAGTGTTCATATTTTTTAATTATAAGGTCACATTGAAAATTTTGGAGATGAAAGATGTTTATTGGTTGTTGGTTCGTGAGCATAAACAAATGCTGGAGAAATAAATTAAGCATTCCAATTGTTTTCAAAAATAATTTTGGCTCATTCAACTAAAAGGGCGAAGAATAACAATGACTAATATTACCATTACTGTGAGAGTATTAGTTAGCAGCATGAGTCAGATACAAAAATGACATTTTTTTTAAAGAGTGAAATTCAACTGCAAAATCTTTTCTAATTAATGGTAGTTAGTTCATGATTTGTTGTTTACGTCGTTTCAAACCAATTATTTCTAAAGAAAAAGTTTATAACTAATTCTAAAACTCAGTTTTGCCTAGAGTAGTTAATAATTCTGGCATTAAATGCGTATAATCGCTTCAAATTAACATGAGGAGTTAATTTAAGATAATTAGAATTTAAAAATGCTTCAGCAATTAAATTACATTATTAATTCATTAAATAAAGCATTTTATGAACCACAAAAGGAAAAGAATAGCCATTTTGTAGCTATTAGGAGAGTGACGCCTACGGAAGAGGGGTTTAGAGAGGTAACATTTTAGAGGATTTGAATTTGTAAGTGCGGGAGGAGATTGAGCAAAGCATGTCTTGGTTTTTCGGTTCAAAGGTAACTCAACCACCGGTAATCCCACCTGAATTTGCCCCACCTCCAGGTGGGGCTGGTGGTGCAGGTGGGGATGACCCACCCAAAGGTCAAGGTCAGGGCCCATCGTCATCGTCCTATCGCTTCGACTCGGCTGCACTGGAAAGGGCGGCTAGCGCCGCACGTGAATTGGAGAAGTCCTCTCACGCAAAAGAGGTGAGATGAGAGATTTTTTAGAATGATGCAATGTCAATCCCATGAGCCATGCCATGACCATGACTATTAATTTCTACAAACATGTAAACCGATTATTTTTGATTTATTGCAAATTATTAATTTCAGGCGCTAGATCTTGCGAAAATTCAAGAGGTCACTAAGCAGAAAGATCTCGATGCCAAAATCGCTGAATTCCACGCTCACACAGAGGCTTCCAAACTCGATGCCGTCCGAGTAGCTGCTGAAGAGCGTAGGAAGATTTTACAAGAAGAAGCAAAAATACATCAACAAAAAGCCCAGTATGACGATCGGCTGGCTCGGCAAAGGTAATTAATTATGATGGAAATTAAATAGTTCTTGGAGGGAAAAATGGCTTGAATTTTGGTGAATCAAAATTGCATATATTTCAATTCTATTCGATATTAAAGGTACCAGGACCAGCTGGAACAGCAGAGATCAGCAAATGAAGAAAATCTCAGAAGAACGGAAGAGTCCGTTGCGAAGCAGGAACAAATCAGACAACAAACGTTTCAAAAGGAACTGCAGATGCGGGAGCAGGAACGAAAAGCAAGAGTTAAAGAAGAGGCTGAAATCAAAGCCAAGGTTAGTTTTACGTTTGATTTTTTAATTATCCAAGAATTTTATACTATATTTCTTGATTTGTATAGGTCGAACGAGACAATCGCGATATTTATTTGGAACAGCTGCGAGTCAAAGCTCAGGAATCTCGGTTGACAACACTAGAATCGATCAAGTACGGCAACTGAAGAAAAGTTAAACATTTACTCCGGTACCAGTAATTTATATTCGTTACATTGATACTATCTACCAATTTTTAGAACTGTTGGCTCGGTTGTTGGTACGGGCCTTCATGCTTTTGTGTCCGATTGGGACAAAATGGTTCAAACTGCCGGAGCTATGACATTACTAGCGCTGGGAGTCTACACTGCGAAAAACACTACTTACTTGGCAGCTCGTCGATTGGAGGCAATTATGGGCAAACCATCACTTGTCCGAGAAACCTCTAGATTCTCACCACTAGAATTTTTGAAACATCCTATTTCCACTACGAAGAGAGTATTTCATAAGCCCGAAGAGGCACTTGAAGGAGTGGTACTTCACCCAAAACTGGAGGAGAGACTTAGGGATGTAGCCATAGCCACCAAAAACACTCGGCAAAATCAAGGAAGTCATCGAAATGTCATGTTCTATGGTCCTCCCGGTAAAATCTTAATCATTTTTAGATTGTACCTGCTAAAACATTCAACTATATTTATTTAAGCACATTCCCAAGCATATTCTTTTATTTTGCAGGGACTGGAAAGACATTATTTGCAAAGGTGAGTTACCAGTAAAGCAAAATTGCAATTTTCGCTGATTTTTTCTGTTTTTAGCGATTGGCAACACACTCAGGAATGGATTATGCTTTACTGAGCGGCGGTGACGTGGGTCCTTTAGGAAAGGATGGAGTAACTGCAATTCATAAAGTGTTTGATTGGGCTCAGACGTCTCGGCGCGGCTTGGTTTTGTTTCTGGATGAAGCGGATGCATTCCTTCGAAAACGAAGCGCTGAGAAGATGAGTGAAGAAATGAGAAGTGCTCTCAATGCCTTCTTGTATCGTACTGGAGAGCAGGTAACATTATTTTGTATAGCACAGCATTCATTTTAGGATAGCTATAACAATGAATTCATTGCAATATGCGTTATATTTATAGTCCCAGAAAGTCATGGTGGTTTTGGCATCAAATGCCCCAGAACAACTAGATTTTGCTGTCAATGATCGAATTGACGAAATGGTCCATTTTATTCTGCCAGGGAGAGATGAGCGTGAACGTCTTGTTCGGCTCTATTTTGATAAATTTATTCTTCAAGTAGCTGACAAAAGAGGTTCAAGGCTCAAATTAGCAGAATTTAATTACTCAGACGCATGTGGAAAAGTTGCTGCAATTTGTGAAGGGATGAGCGGACGAGAAATTGCAAAGTTAGGAGCAGCTTGGCAGGTTGGATTTCGAATCTATTTTACGGTTTGTACTGTTTATGTATATTCTTCATTAAATTGTGCTTTTTTACTAGGCTGGTGCCTTTGCTTCTGAAGATGGTATATTCACATCGGAGATGATGTTTGAGAAGGCAGAGGACGCTTCCAAGCAACATAAGCAAAAGACAGACTGGCTTGCTGATTCTGAACGGACAAAGACATTCGCTGTTTAGGACATCTTAATTAAAAGTCATCCATTTTATAGTTATTTAGAAATTTGTTAATAAATATGTGGGGTGTTCTCCAAGGATAAACAACAAGTGCGGTGATTCGGATGAGATTTGAGATTAATAACTTTCGTTAACTTGTGTTCGCAGGACAAATTTGATTTCAGAGGTAATCTTACTCAATGTTTTGGGATATTTTTGTTTTGATTGATGGAAGCTCCTTATTTCAAGTTGAACCAATAGACAGGCTTGCCAAAGATTTGTGAGTGATCATCTGCATACAGCTTATGCTATAGCTACTCTTTCCGGTTATGATTTTAATCGTTCGAAGGGATTACTCCTCGTCAAATATTTGGCAATATTTATAATATTTTATTGTGACGGAAGATTTATAATAATCTTGTTTTATAGATAGAAGGTAACCTACTTGTAGTGATTGATGATTTAAGTCGTACATTTTGTTTGTCCAAATTGTGATAACATGAAAGTTTGGTTCTGGTAAAGGTTTGCAAAAGCGCTTTGCGTGGACAGAGATGCCTTGCTACCTTATAATAATCCGGAAGCAAAAAGTCATGACACGTTTACTTTGCCTACGCTGTTTATTTTAAACCACGCGGATTTGGCAAGCGAGAAATAATTGAAGTAATTAAATCCTTCACCTTGCAGTTGACAGTTAAAAAAACTTCAGCGACGGTTAGTTCAGTTTCAGTATTCTAAAATGCAAATAACGGTGAAAGCAAAGCCTGCTATTTCACTTTTTCTTCCACTTGAAATCTGGCTCAACAAGTTGTACCATTGTGGTCCTCAACAAACCCTCTTCCAAAATCCACTTCTGCTTTCTCCATTGTTACCCAAAAAGTAAGGGCCCTTAAAAGAATTGTGCGCAGCAGGAAGCGCTTCATTTCATCATTTCCGGATTTTAATTAAGAAGCCTCCCCAAGCTGAAGCTTTACTATTCATAATAACTTCACTTTCTTTTTTTTTTGTAAGAGAAAAGGAGAAATCTGCCACTGAGATGGATGGCTATGATTAATACTTCCATCCACCATTGAACCATGAGAGAAATCATTCATAATCAAATTGGTTTCCATTTCCCTAGAACGTGTCTTTCACATTTATTTTCTCCAAAAAGAAAGTTCACGGAAGTAGTAAGGGAATATGAAATTAGTTTTTAGCAGACGGGGCTGTCGTGGGAAGTGAACTTTGGGCATTAGCATACGCAAAATTTATTCTGGGAATTGTCCTGGCTAGGGGAATGGATAAAGTTCTTAATCCGTTTCCTTCTATTTTAAAAGAATTCTTATTATTAAAAACGGATCAGTGTGTGACAAAGAGAAGGATAGTAGGGGCGTTTTGTCACGAAAAGCACACTTCAATTCTAGAGATGGACGCCCTCGTTTTTTTTAAATCTTCATGCTTCCCAAAGAAAATGAATAGCGCCACTTTGAAAAACTGTAAACTGTAGCAAAATTCAGTGAAGCCATACAAGCCGGTCCTATGACAGCAGGATCCAGAAATTAAAATTGACTTCATCTGCCTTAGGACGGGCATGTTTAGGTATAGATTTTGAATTCTGAACAGAAATTAGAACAGAGGCGACTTGACGAGGATGTGTTAAAAATGACATGGCCATTTGCCCTGCCACGTCCAGCGCCAAGTCACGAATCATACTATTTGAACAAGATGAAAATTTTCCTCTGCTTGCCAACTCGTCACTTTCTCCTTATACATAGTGTATTTTTTGAACAGCTTTCACTGCCTTTCACTCACGCCAAATCCCTCTAGATTCTCGTGCAACTCGAAACAATTTAGAAGGAGAAAGTTCTCGAGCATTAAAATTCTGGACTCGACAACGTTCAGGTTTTCAAAAGCAGAGTCTTCCTTTAGACATAATCAATTTTCTACTTCAATACCATCAATTGACCTTTTAAACTAAAAAATAAAAATTCTTTTATTGAGTGACGACGACACGCACAGAACAAAAATAGTAACATTACAAACATAACTTCTACTTTGACCTAGTGTTAAGTATTCACAGAGTAAGGTACGCCAATGATATTTTTTTTACCATTTTGAGGATTCTTAAAAATGTCACATTCATGGTGTTACGAAACATGCAAATCATGAATTCTAGTACATAATTTAGATCCGTAATTACAACAAAATTAACGATATCTTTAGAAGCAACTCAGGTTTCACTAACCTGTTTTTTCTCCCCGATTTCCCAAATACTTGAAAAGAAATTGTATTCTTTTG
>VYYI01003419.1:0-12258 GCA_021029175.1 Bilobella aurantiaca
AAACAACCAATTGCGCTTTCCATTCTCGCTTTTGACTTTACTTTTGACGGAATTGTAAGAGATGTGTTCTCTTCGAGAGCTAGAATTGAACCCCATCTCGTTATTGTACAAATAAGAGTTATTTGCTCACTTGATCTTGTGAATCACTCTACCGATTGTTGCTACACCGCCCCCTCATTGCCCTTCAGCCCCCAATCGTTACGTCACCAGTAGCCGGTGACAATATGCTACCACATTCCTACCCAATCCCTTAGATGTTGTCCAGCTGCTTTACCGAAATGTCAATTAACATTTACCTCTATAAGTAATACACTGGATTCAAAAATTAATGTAACAAACGGTAGTTTATATGGTTTTATAAATTATAACCCACGCCAATTTTTTTCTAAACAAAGATGATTTGCATGTTGAGGTAGCGGCAACGTTTAAGCAATTACAAGAACATCTCATTTAATCATCTAATTTAATTTTATAATTTGATCACTGAAGTAAATAACTTATAAATGACGTTTACAAGAATTGAACACTTTTAACACCTAGTAAAGTGACAGATAAGACCTTAATTCAAACACACATTAATTTTGCCCCTTCTTTGCACCTCAGCCAACGGTGGGATTCGAACCCACGATCGTACGCTAGCCACATAGCTCTTGTTTCCTATTTATTCAATTTCATCAAAAATGGCGAATAAAGTTGACAATTCCTAAAACTACATAAACTTTTGCGCCATCCTTTTTGCGTTATTACAGTTTATCATTTATTTGAAATTTTAAGGGCTTCATCTATTTAATGTTAGATTCACAACTAGGTTTACAAATTACAAAATTATAGGAATTGAATTCTTCATGGCTGAAATATTTGCAAAACCAAGAACTTGCCACAAGTTGTAGTAACTAGCCAAACAAATTAAGGCGAGGTAAGTCGGAGGCAATTCTATAATGCTACTTGAATAAGTGTGAATTTTCTTCGTAAATAATGTTGAAAACATGTATTCAATATTTCAGCTAGAAAAGAGTTTACACGTGGAGGTGTCGGTGGCGTATTAGTGATTACAGAATCTTCCCATTGATATTATAACGTAGTTTCTCAACTTGAAAAATAAAGTGTTGGCATAACCCACTTCAGTTTGTATGACATTTTTTGCTTACCAGGATTGGAGGGAATCTGTGAAGTAAGTAAGTAAGTAGCTCAAACTATTTTTTCCTTAAAGGTAAGTGAAAGACTTTCTTTGGTTTATGACGTGGAGCGATGGAGTTTCACCGTACTTATTTTTGTTCCAAATTACCCAAAAAATAAAAGTATAGTAATAAAATTAATTTTTTAATTATTTTCAACTAAATTAAAGTATGCAAACTTTCATCAAACCGCCGTTTTTGCCGTCTCATGCACACTTAAATTGCACGCCCAATGACTTTCCTTCAGCAATTATTCCGTAAGGTGTCTTATAAAGGTGAAAAGGTGAAGACACTGAGTCCTTTTCTTAGCTAGAACGGATTGGTTGATTGTTCTTGAAGCATTCAAATTTTTGCACGCTTTCTCGCTAAGTATTGGCTATTATACTATTTTTTGTTAAATCTGACTTACACAATGATGTTTTACGCTTTTGGTTTTCCAGACATTTTTTGTTATTCTAAAACTTAAGTAAACTCTCAAGTATCTGTTTTTAATTTACAATAACTCAAAGCTAACTGATCATCTCATGACTTTATATATTTTTAGTTAAATAGCTTCTAATTCTACCAATATATGTATACTTTCAAACAAACAGTTATCCAATTACCTCAAATTAAAATAAAGTACATTATAGGAGCGAGAGTGTAATATAATAGTATACCACCATACCAACCGGCTAAAAGGATTAGAATTTTCAATTTTTTTTTAATAAAGTAGAAAATATTTGTTAAAGTTTTTTATATTATACAGAATACAAAATTTTCTCAAAAGAGACATTAAAAACAACTGGAAGCCTCAATTATTTGTTCAAACACACAAAAATAAACAATTAGTTACATTCTTAATATTATTAGTCATTTGTTTGAAAGAAAAAAGGACGAACTGGTGATGGGCTCATCTCGGCATAAAATTGGTATATTAATATTTGTTGAAATACCCCTCGCATCTTTGAAAATCCAAAACGAGTTTGGCAAAGATAATTCATTTTCACGATTTCATAGTTCGTGTTCTCTTAAAGAAATATTTACATCTCTGAAAGGTATTCCGGGGGTGAAAGGGAAAGAAATTGGGAATTCTTTCCACAGTGCACTCTTCAACCTTTAATTAAATTTACGGAATTGTTTGTAAAAATTTGTTTTTGATTCTGCTGTAAACATAACGTTTATTATTTTAATGATTAGTTATAATTTGTTATAATTTAGACCACCCATCCCTGTCCCCGTTCAATACAAAGAACTCAAGTGGCGTCAGTAAGAAAATAGGCAAAAGTTTTTTTTTTCCTTTTGAACAAACTGCCTAATATAAAATAATGTGTTCCACAACTTAAAGTTGTAGTATTCCAAAAAATTATTCAACTCTAAACTCTAAGTGAACATGCTTATTTGCATACTGAGCCTTGCTTTCCTAGCAGCTCCAGTTCTAGCCAATTTCGTGAGTACAAATTAATATCAAGTTCTAAAAGCGGCGTAACCTATTTAAATTTTTATTTGAAACAGGAGTGGAAGGATTCTTTACCGGAAATTTTTCAGAAAAACATTGACGAGGCATTTAGAAATTCGGAATATTTTGAAACGTTGGATAGCTTTGAATACTTGGAATACTGGACTTCAGATTCAAGTCAAATCAACAATTACAAATTGATTGTCTTGTGCAACTTTCAAGGTTTGTCAGGCTTATTGTTTTATATATATGTTATTATATTATGTTATATGTTATTATATTATAACTTGGGGTTCTAAACGACTCGTGGTCAATTGATTTATATGATTGATTACACTTCAAACTCTTCGCGAATTTACTTCTTTTAGTAAAATATTCAAGGTCACGTCCTTTTTTTATACTATAATCAAAACCTCTTGAAAACATGTAAATTTGATGTAAATTTTAACCAAGTCAAAGGATATGTCTATTTACAAACATTGCTAAATAGTAACACTGTTTACACAACAAAATGTCAATCCAAGAAGAGAAGGGAAGATTGGCTGATTGGCTAATTGGTTAGGGTTTAGGATAAATGTTTCAACTATCATGTTTAAAAGAAAAAACTTTAGGAACTTATTACTAAGAATTAATATCTAATAATGAAATGTCATAGAGTTGATTGATTGATTTGTATTTAGAAACATCTCTTTCTTCAAACTCGGACGCTTTCTTCTTTCTGTCAATGTGGGTCAATGTTGCAGCAGAAAACATCAATATTACAAAACGAAGTACAAGCAATGCCGATAAGTTTTTGATCAAGTCAAAAGCTGAGCACTACATATACAGTCGTTTTGGATTTAAAGAAATCTGGGATCGAGATACCAACTCAATTCAAAATACAACGAAAACCGGCAAAGTTGAAAATTTTGAACTACTAAAATCTTGGAAAATTCAAGAGGAAAAAATATACTCTTGGGGAATTGAGAACGAGAAAATTGTTGCTATTCATCGCAATCAAAACCAATACATATTTACTGTTTGGATCAAACACCAAAAAAAAACTTATCTCGAAAAGACATATACAAGCCAACCAGCGATTGGTATTACGGTCATTGAGTCTGATATTATCTGTTACCTACTATCTAGTTTTCAATGGTCAGAACCATGGAGACTTGCTGGAAGTGATCTCATCACTTCAATTTCAGACGAAGAAGTTACAAAACTTCAAAACCAAATTCGCTCCAAATATAATTATGCAAAATTAATTCTAGAAAAAGCCAAAATTTCCAGGGGCATCCAATCAACGCTTGTTGGAGTTTTTCGAGAAAAGATCTCTGATAGAACTGTACTGGGGATTTTTACTTTTGTTTATGGTGTTTACCTATCCAGTTTGCAGCATTTTGAATCTGTGGAAAGAGACGACGATATAATTGAGGAAAAGATTGAAGACTACCTTTCTCAGGCGGTACCTTTTACCGGAATGTGGAAAACAAAGGAAAACCTAACTCAGGCAGAACTGCAAATAATAGACACCTTAAATATGAAGAGCGAGTTAACGAAAATTTATAAAGACTTCGCAGCTTGTAGTGTTGTCAGGGCAAAAAATCTTGACTCGAAGTATACTAAATGTGCCGCGATTTTTGAATTGGAAGGTGTGTTAACCACAAGTGGGGAGACTAAATCAGGATACATTTATGTAGCATGCAGTTCAACAGGGAATACTATTCACCAAATATCGCCACTTTTACTGCAAGAGAAGGACGCGCTTGTGGCTTTTAAATTCTATCTGGAATTTAATCATAACTTCTTCGAAGTGAGATTTTGTGATGGAGTTGTAAGGAGATTTAATTTTTTTCAATCTGAGATTTCCTAGATTTACAATTTTATTCTTACTAGAAATTATTGTAAAATGTTATTGCTTATTATGTTATTCCTAATTTCTCAATTAGCTATAATGTTTGTCATATATGTACTATAAATTTTGTCTTTAATTTAGGGATGGTACGGATCGTACAAACCTGACTACATTAAAGATTTGATGCCTTCTATTATGGAAGATGCAAAGAAGCGACATTTAGAAAACACATGGGAAATTGCACCGGGTTATGACTATTTGCGAGAATTTGGTAGAATTCCTACAGCGGAATTGCAGGAAGGAGAATGGTACTTTAGGATGACGATAAAACCAAACGAAACTGCTGAAGCTGAAAATATTGACGTGAAATTTATTTACAAAAACTATGTCGGCCTTGTAACGCAAGTCCCGCAACTTTGAGTTTCCAACAGACTATCACACTTTATTACATTTAAGTCAGATTCTATCTATGTAATCAAAACTTGTGCAATAAACTTTTTTTTTAGTTCAAAGCTTCATGTACCGAATTGTTGGTTAAATGTTGTTCTGATGATATAGCTTTATGCATTTTAATTTAGAGTTTCGATTTGCCAAATCCAATCAAGCGTATTAAGTGTTGAATTGAAATGAACAAAATTGGGAATATAATTTATTTTGCTGATGCTTTAAAATCCCTATTACAAAATTTTTTTAATGAGGCTGGCACAAAAAGAGAACTTTAGTAGTGCGCAAATTTGAAAATTGCTTACAATACTAAAGAAAGTTAAGTTATGTTAGGTTTACTTATTTTAACCTTGCTTTCACTTTTGCATTTTTTTTCTTGGTTACAATTTGCCTTCTACTGTTTGTAGAATATCTTTATGATGTTTTCAAAATCTTTCAAAATAAATTAAGGTCAAAACGCTTTTTAATTGAACCACTAGGCTTCATAGTCAAGAATTAGGATGGGCGTTTCCGTTTTGTTTCGTTTACTCAAGGAATCGGAAACGGGAACAAAACGAATAACCTGGAAACTTCTATTGTTCTAAAAATCGTGAAAAATCGACGGAAGCACCATCTAGGGGCCCCAGGCAGCTATTCGTTCGCCAAAATGTTTTTTATATTCGATTCCAAACATTTGCGCTAGATTGGATGCATCAGATTTCACGATTTTACGTTACCCACACTCTAACTCTGGTTTCCAATCTAATCACTTGAAAATAACACGGCGTTGAAAATTTACAACATTCTTTCAACTACATAAAGTTTTCCGCCATACCTTCTACTATAACCTTATTTATTTAGTATTTCTATTTGTATTCTATATGTATTTCTTTTGGATTTAAGACTTCTTAGGGCTTTATCTGTTTGCTTTATTTGGCGGTGTTGGCCTAGTGGTTTAGAGCTTCGTCTCTCTCCACTAGATAGCATGAGAACGGGGTTCAAATCCCTAGATCAACCACAAATTTTTTTTTTGCTAATGGTTTTCTCTTTACGGAATTACCTCGCTTCTGGCCATATGTATCTCCGTGAGTAGACATACACAGACTGAGCATTTGGAAAGTAGCCGCTAAATTTTCCAATAACCTTGAGATAATCGTAAAGACGACCCTTATTAGCATACATGTATGCTAATAAGTCCTAATCCTTTTTCCTTCCACATCCCTACCCAATCCTTTACGTGTTGACCATCCGCTGCGCGGGAATGTCAAATAACACTCCTTTACCTTCTGCTTGATTTCAAAATTAAGAATATTCAAAAGTTAATCGATGCTGATTGATAAAGAAAGCAAAAATTAGTGTCAGAACTTGCTTCACAAAGCACAAAGTTGTTGGGATAGATTTTGTCAAATTTGAGCGAAGTGTAAGCTAAGACCATTTGCTAAATATACAGTGTCTCCCATTTAAAAGATACACCGTAATAATAAAATTTTTGTTTATGCCAAAACCATGAAGGGAAATTAGTAAGAAAAATTATGAATCGAGAGTAAAAAGCTCTATACTTTGGGAAAAACCCACAAAACAAACTAAAAAGCCCTCCATTGCTTACAATTTTTCAAAAATCTCCGTCAACGACTCATTTGGGGTGTATCGTTTTACTTGGGAAACACAGTATTATTACAAAATTACTATTACTATTATTACAAGCCAGAACGAGGCAATACTTTAATAATTGAAGAAGTTTGAAGTTTCTTTTGTCTTGAATACATGTATTCAAAATTTCAGTTAATAAAGAGTTTACACGTGGAGCTCTCGTTGGCGTAGAAGTGATTACAGAATTCTATTCATTGATTTTATCGCGCAGCCTTAAATTGAGAAAAATAGTTGAAAAAAATAGTTGGCATAACAAAATTCCGTTTCTATGATTTTATTTCGCTTACCAGGAGTGGAGAGAAGCCATAATTGCTTTAACAATAAGATTCCTAAAATTCAATTAAAATAAATATAATATAAAATTAAAAGGAGATTGAAGTATTAGTAAAAGGGAGACCTTAAATATTTCAAATAAAATTAAGAATATGTATTCAATCTAGATGGTGTAATAAATGCTAAAGCTTATTAAAATTTTAGAAATTATGTTATGGTAGAACTGACTATGTAAAATATTTATTTGTTTCCTAGTGGTATATTATTTCTACAATTTTACTGTATAGTATGAGAGCTGAAACTGCTTAAGGAGTAAAAGCCCTTAAGCTTCTATATACATAAATTTCTTGAAAAAATGCAGATACTTTTTCCGTCATGTTATAAACTTATGAGTACAAGAACACTAAAATGATTAATTATACAATTAACTCAACAGCGAATTCTTTTGGTGAGGTTCCTAGCACATTTTCAAAGACTCTAAACATCTTGAACACTTTACGATTTTCTATACTAATTTGGCTGAGAATTTCTTGAATCTGTAAAAATTGAAGTATCTTACAAAAATATGTTTAGGATTTAAAATTATCTCTACAAAAACTCAGAATTAAACCTTTGTTAATCAAAATACAGTTAATTGTTTAAAAAATGTTACCAGTACATAAATATATCTTGTATACAATATATTTCTATACATTTAACAACATGTAGCTAACCCTCTTCTACAAATACTTACTATGTTACGAATGTTTTATAAATTCTTCGATTCCAAACCCCCCACCCAACTACGCTGCTAGCTCGTCATAAATTGGCTTCAAATTGTATATAAAATTTCATCTTATTTCAATATCAGCAGTAATGAGAAACCTACTTTTCCTACCTCTATTTTCTCTATTTGCCCCTTGTGCAATGATATTTTTGCTGTTTTTCACCATTTTCTACTTCTTAGCCCAACTCTTGCTGTGCCAGGCAGTGTTCTTACTGAAAACATTAAGGTGGACATTAGCAACATTAGTGAAGATGGAACGACCTGGGCTAACTGGCTTCCTCGAAGGGTTATTGAAGAAGCATTTGGCATAACGGAAGCCGTAAAAACCGAACTTTCTGCTAAAGAAATTACACCTAACAGTGCAAAACAAACAGTAGAATTCAAAAACGTGGAAAAGAAGCCCGAATTGAATGTGACTAATGGAGAACCCGTCAAAGAGCGAGCCGATAGACCGATGGTAGTCGGTGTCCTCGAAACCGGCGGGAACGGTATGGATGGATTGCTTACTCTGTTCAACCTCTGGCTAGAAGGCTATGAAATCGGAGCATGGATTACCCGCTAAGCTGACAAAGACGAGGCGACACAGTTTGAGTCAAACAGGCTTCCTAAGGACCTCACCACGAGCTTGGCCAGTGCCATTAAGTCCTCTCCAGCCCTCAAAGGGGACCAGAAAGTGGATATGGACGGAATACTGGAAATACTGCGTGAGACTGCATCGGAGTCAAAAAGAAGGAGATATGCTTCTGCAAACAAGATTAACGAAAATTTTGATACCCTATTGAAGCTTCTAACGGACAAGTGCAACTTAGCTGGTTTTGATCAGCGATATTTGACTAAACTAAACCCATCAGAAGACACCAAACCAAAGACAGAGGAAAACGAAGACAAATTTGTCGGTTCTGAGTAAGTTATATTTAACATATTGATCGCCATGAAGTGGCAGTTACCAATAAGTCTGCTGCTAACTGTAAGATTTTAGGGCTCGTTTAAAAAGTAAATTTCCAAATTCAAACATAATCGATAATTCCAACAAGATAACGCAATTTTTGAATTTGAAAGTTATTTTTTAAACTAAAAAAAATTTACTGTTTATCAGCGGACGTTTTGGAACAGTTGATGTTTACTTGACCTAACTTAATAATAAATTAAATTTAACTGTACATCACAAAAAATCAAGCATAAATCTAATAATAATTGAGAGCAAGGAACTGCTAATACTTTTTAAAAATGTGGCTTTACTTTAAAAACACTTAAAAAACCTTAATCTAAACACTTTGTTACAGTGCGTTTGACTCCTTTGATAACATCGTGGCCGTTCTTGACGGAATTAGTGGTTCGGGAACAGCAAACTCCAAAATATTTGCCAAAGCTCACGAAGGCCTTAAAATGCTTAAAAAATTACAAAGCAGGAAGGCTAAAAATGAGAAAGAATTGCCCCGAATGGTGGCAGTTGACATGGCTAGCTTCGAGGATCACCTCAAGCCATTGGCGCTCGAAGCCGGGGAAGTTGAGACGGATGACCCTATGTATGCAGACAGGCAAAAGGTTGTCATACCTGATGTCACGGTGGTAATCAACGGTTTTGGAAGCAGTGACATTCCCACCGCCGTTCGAGCTGTGAAATACTATGTAGTGGTTCCCGGACCGGTTCGTCAAGTTTTGCAAAGGTATCAACGTGTCCATGACCGTAAACTTGGAGTTGCGAATGTAGCTGTAAATACTGAGTGGACAATTTCCACTAAGGATGGCTTCCCTCTTCTTCCAAGCTACACTAGGATTTACAGTAACATTTACAAACTTAGCCAATATTATGAGTGGCTCAAGGTAGTGGAACGAAAGTAGAAACTTTAGTATTTACATTTATTTCAATTCCGAGCTATAGTAGTTCGATGGCGAAATAAATAGCTGTAAATCAATATAATTGTAAAAGGAATTTTCTAATAAATAATTGAACAATGTTACACGCCGATTGTGGAGTGTTTGGTTAACTCCGTTTTTTTTTACTATGTCTTGTCTTTAGCTTTGTTTTGGCAGGATTCTGTTTTTTTAATTGCTTTTCATTTTCGTTTTTAACCATTACTTTACGAAGAATATTGGATTAAAATATGCCTTGTGAAATGCCAACAATTAGAAATATGACATTTAAGTAAAACTAGGGAAGAAAGCCGTCAATAAAGGAGTTTGCCCCGATATTATACTTTTGCAAAAAATTTAAATTAAAGACAATTCCCATCTCTGATACTGTGTTAGGAGCAGGCGAGTTCTTGTACGACCAAGAGACAGCAGGACTTTCTCAGTTCCTATCTCCTTGACTCCCAGGCCTCCACTCACCACTACCACACCACCACTTTTTTACTGTGCTGGTGCCGGGATTAGACCTTGGCACCTACCCAAGTTAGGACGAGGGTCCTAACCCCCCGGACTACGGGCCTTGGGGACAGTAAGATTATAGGATTTGTTCAATAACAAACTTTGCATTTTTTTTATAAGTATGTATGTTTGTAACAGGGAGCCCACTACCTATTTGGTAGGATAGTGAGACTCACGCCGAGCATGCGCGGAAATGGCATATTGCGGTCACTGCTATTGGGAAACAGCGTTGTTTTATGGGCGGATCGAGATACCCTGGCACACATAAATGTATGCCTATGGTAAGCTTCGGTCTACGGCACCTAGAGGAGAGAGACTGATGCTCTAACCTCTTGGGCAACATATTTTATAAGTAGGGAAAGGAGATCTATAATGAGCTAGTTTTGGAATTTCGAAGTTACTTTTGAAAAAAAAATCTTACTGTCAGCAAATAACCATTGGATAATAAACATTCAGACTAAGTTGACCAAAATGCATGAAGCACAAATCATGCGACCACGAATTTCTTATTTCAAACTACAAATAAAAAATAGCTTTTCTCGGAAAGCGGATGGTCAACCTGCAACGGAGAGGGGAATATTTGGGTAGTTTGTCATTAAACGATTGAAAATTGAGGCTCAACCACATATGTAACATTTGTACACAATCCGAATGGCTTGTATAAGGTAGCATCCCTTCAATATTTTTCTGACCCTTGAGGGTCCGCTCGCAAAGGAAGGATAATGATTTTCAAAAACTCATTAAGAAAGCGATCTTGGCTTGGAAGCAGGGAGAATCGAACATACGCCCAAATGCACAATCATACCGATTAAGAATCCACTACGCTGATTTTAATATTCCAAGATGCACTCTCACACCTAATATGAAGACATTTTATTTTTGTACAAGTAAAAGCATAATTTATTAAAACTTTCTTAAAATCAGTTGCGCTGTAGGATATATGATAATTTTTGTCCATGAGGCTAGAACTAGATTCCAACATTTATATGCTCTTTAGTAGATAAAAAATTAATACGAAACTAAAAAACAAGTAACAATAAGCACAAACTTGCAAACTAAACGAATTTGCAGAAATTCACAAACAATCCTGACACAACTGCCAAACGTGTATAAAAATACAGGAGGTTAAAGTAGAAGCAATAACATTGAAATCGAGGTGTAAGCCAAATATTGCACTAACTATCCAGTTGTATATATATATCTGTAACTACTAGTTTACTCAAGCGCATTATATAGTGAGCAACATAACCCTGCGTATTGGAGATAATACAACAAATTTAAAAAAAAATAGTCCATTAACAAATATTTATTTTAGATTAAAAAATAAAATATCTATTTTAATATAGAAGTGTTATCATGCAGCATTTATAAATAATGCAATAACTATATAATAGGATAATTCAATAGTAGGAAAGTTGAGATAGTGCTGAAACTTGCTCAAAATATATATGCTGCCAAAGATATCGAGTTGTTGCGTTTCAATCGGTCAAACTTGCAATGAAGTTTTCCAGAAGCGACGTCTCCACTATGTCAAATTCATTTTTCACAAGCTTTGCATTGATTTCGGCAAGATCCATGGGCCCTTCGCTCACGACACTCTCAATGAGGGCCCTTGCCTCCGTTGTAATTCCAAAAGGAAGCGTTGGGTGGTTGTGCTCCTCTGGAGTCACATAGATGTCCACGTGACCCCCATTGTCATGACAGAGGGTATACTTGCGGAATGGACAAGTGGCCTCTTTCCTGCAAGCATAACTGATCTTGACCCCTTGACCCCCTGACCCTGGTCGACGTGACCTCAGGCGACAGTCCACGTCACTCTTCATGTACTTATTGCACTCATCAGCCGATTCAAAACTCCTGAGCAAAACGTACTCGCAGCGGGAACGGAAACTTTCTGATTTGCGCATTGCCGATATGCGAGATTTTCCGTTTAGTATTGGTTTCTGTTCCAGTTTAATGGATGCCCTTTTTCAAAACAAGTTAAAGGACATTTTAGAACACGACATTTTTCAACATATGTTTAAAAAGCGCTCTAACAGCCCTTAACAAAAGCTATAAAAAGTTTAATATAGTTTAGATTTAAATTAGTTTCTTACAAAGATTGAAACGGCTCGGATTTGGGTCGAAGGCGTTTTGTGGCAGGCGCCCCGATGACGGTGTTATCCTGGACGTTCGCCATGGATTTCGCCTGACGACGCCGAACGACGGCCTTCGGTATCTCTTCTAAAAAGTAGTTTTTAAATCAAGTTTTTTTTTAGAAACGCTGTTTAGAAAAGAGAAAGCAAATGTGACAAACCTTTAATTGAGGGTTTCTGTTCGTCATCTT
>VYYI01003420.1:0-12258 GCA_021029175.1 Bilobella aurantiaca
CGTCCTCTCACTACTGGTGTAATAATGAGACAAACCAACAACGATAGTGACCGGCACAAAGTGAGAGCTTTATTTAGGCACAAAACCCTGGGACTCAAGAGAGGTCATCCTAACAGAATTCAAGGCTTCCTCAAGAGCTCCTCCAGTGAGGAGCTCTAGTGTGGTACTCAATGGAACCAATCTCTTTGCTCCGGGTTGGATTGGACCCTACGGTTCGTAGTTGGAATTTTCTAAGTCCCGAGTAAAAAATTTTCAAAAAAGTTTTTGAAATTTTTGTTGACTCGTGACCGTAGGTAATCTAACCGTCGATACTTCTTGTCCTGTATTCTTCATGTTAAGCCTACAATGGTTATTCCTGGCCGTACGAATTTCATTTTGATTTCCCATGTAAAGTTTTCTCAACTCAATAGTGCAGAGTACCAAATTTTTTGCATTGTGAGGGTACGTATAGATGCATTACCCTAACTTATAATTATAAGATGAGAACACTATTGTCTCTTTATTTTGAAAATTTGCCTTGGATCTAAGCCTGGGATTTTCTTTGAAATTGCAAACTTTGATAATTTTTTGAACCATGCTTTTTAATTTTTGAAATTGATTTTTTAATGTACACTACATTATGACTACATTACCTCACCTCATATTCTAGAGTAATTCACTCAACTACAATTTGTAAGTTACTGGTACGGAAAGAATTCTACTATGCTAATTAACCTAATAAGATTGTACTATAAGTTACCTAGTGTGCCCCTTTCCTACCTACAGCTAACTAAATTAAAGTTAGGTGCTAATCTGTCGGAGGCTAAGTTAACACTGCCTTAAAACTAACTTGCAAAAATGAATCTTAATTCTTAAGAGCCCATTATCTATTCTGCAGTTAAGTCCTTTTGTACACAACGCAGGAAGTACCCGCGATGTGGGCAAAAAGATACTCCTATTTGTAAGTAATTTCTAACACCGGAAATGCCTTTAGATTAGTAACAATTCTCTTACAGTAGTATATAATTAATATATTAATAATTACTGATTAATAATTCCTATCCTGCTAAACCTACCTGTTACATTATCCAATTACCCAACTAGATGATGAACGGCTGACTTAAACCTTGAAGCCAATAGTCGTTTGTATTCCAAGAAGTGTGAGTGACGTGTCACTCGATTGTGGCCGATGCTATATCAGTTCGTCAAACACTGTCATGATCGACAAATAGTCAATTAGTGCTGTTAAGATTCTGTACGTCTGAGTTCAATTACTCTAAATGATGAGTTGTTTCTGCATTTGGAAAGAGTGGCTAACTCTAGATGATTCTTGGGAATAATATTGTGGGTCTCGTAAAGACAGATTTTAAGATTTTGGAAAATAAGAGTTTTTGAGAACAATAATATTTTTAAATGGTGTCGACTTCAGCTTTTTTCCTTGATTGCTTCTTCTTCTGTGTGTTGGTGAAGTACCTGCACAGAATAAGGGTGACTGTGAGTCCGAGTCCGGTGGATAAGCATCCGGAAGTAATGAGGAGAACTGCATGTTGTGAATGCTGGGCCAGTTTAGCTTCAAGATCTGCATCCATCTTCTTCAGTGCCGCTTCATGTTGATCTTTAAGGTAACGTACCGCCTGTTCCACTACGCTCTGGTTAATTGTCTCAGGCAAAAAGTCTTTCCTCACCGCATCAAGCGCTGTTTCAACTCCGGCGAATGTTGTTCCTGTCATGACAGCTTTGGTGAGGCCATGCTTCAAAATTGATTTGATTATTGCAGTAACCCTTGGGCCAACGGCTCCGGTCCCCGAAAAAAGTTGTAGGAATGTAAAGACACCCATTATAAGCACCAGCCGGCCGTCCATTCTAAAATAGCAAAGAGAAGTAATGAGGGATACTTGTAGGAGATTGAATTTCACACTGTGAAGGATTGTTGTCTGATTTGAATTTATAAGTCTCCTAATGACTCCAAAAGGAATTTCCGTTGCTCCAGATTCAAAATAACTTTGAGCACAAATGTTTTTGCTCTTGAGGTGAAAGTCAGCAAATTTTCCTTTTCGTTGAATAAATGCCTGGGCTAAACTGCACATTCCAGGAGTGTTTAGTTTTACACTCTGATAGCATGCCAAGATGATCTCAAAATAAGCCTTCTTATGAATAAAAATTTGGCCATTTTATCTTCAATTTTAATCCCCAGAAATCTCGTGAGGGGTCGAAATGTCAACTTGAAGCTTTCTTCTAGAGATTTAATCACACCAGTTATATTTGCTCGAACTCCAAATGTCAGTCTTTTATCTGCATAATGGGCCACAAGATAAAGATTCACATCCACGTATCACAATAATGATTTGGACCTGGATGTGTTGATTCCGGTGGTAAGTTGGTGTCCAAGCAAAGTGTCTAAACGATGAACATGCAATTGTGCAAAGAATACTTAAAGTTTAAATAACAAAATAATAAATAAGCTATATTGGTCGAACCAAATGCTAAGGTTTGGGGATAGCCAAAGCATAAAGACCTATACTATTATTCTCCTCACATTTTTCTACCCCGTCCCACGTATATCTTGGAAAACTTGTACTGTTGAGCTTTAATTAACCAACGTCACGTGATCGTAATCCTATATTCATAGTGCGGGGCTTCGCAAACGGTCTCGCCGTTGTTCCTTGGGCAGGGACTCCGTAGACCACACCGTTTCTTTGTCTGGTTGTGGATCGTATGTTTTCTCCTCTGGTGAAGGTTTATTATCCTTAGGTGTTACATTGTGGTATTTGTGCGGTTTTCCGCCACTCTTGCGTACTTTAACAATTTTTCAAAAATGTTGAAAGGCTTTTCCCTATTAGAGTTAAAAACAAATAAATATGTAAAAAAAACAGACATAAATTTGGGTCTGCAAGGCAGATAGCAGTGTTGTTAAAGTTTGACATTCTTAAACAAATTGCAGACTTCCGAGATTGAAGGACCATTTTGTCGGACAAGATAGCCAGTGTTCGAGATCTTAACTCTGCTGGAGTAGTGTCTATAACGGGGACCGTACCCAGATATGACCTGAGTTGACCCCTGTAGAACTTAAAAATCAAAGTGTTAACTTTGCAACTCATATCCAGATCCATTTCTTGAAAATCCTATTCTTGCTTTTGAACTTATTTTACCACAAAATTTCTTTGCTCTGCTGACCTTGAGCTAGAGAATTTTTTGCTTGAGTGAGATGGAGATGTAATTTCTAGCTTTACCAGTGAAAGTACGTGAGTGACGAGTTGAGATGAAAATTTGAGTTGCACATTTCTGTAGTAAAAAATAACAGCCTCTACCGCATTTTGTACTAATTTTCTTGTGTTCAAATTGTTTGAACGCAATAGATTAGAACTTCAAACACTTTTAATGTTTCTTGTATTAGTGTAAAATCAAACAAGACAACGAGAATTGGGAGGAGAATTTTTTGATGCTTTATTTAGTCACAGAGGCCCCTGCTCCTCCCACTACTAATACAATAATGACCTCACCAACAACGGTAGTTTATTTAGGCAAAAAAATCTGGGACCCTAGAGAGGTCATAAAAACGGGGTCTAAGGTTTCCCACCCTAGAGATCCACACTGGGGAAAAGAGGTACTCCTGGCACCAATCTCTGATTTGTTTCTACAATACCAAGTATAGTTTAAAAAGTTTGCATGACAATCGGGCTTGAAGTAACACAAAAATTGCTAGAAGCAGCATCTATCAATCTCATCTACAGCCTTGCAATAATCTGAATAGCCACAATAACAAACTAATACATTAAATCAAAAAGGACTGCAATCTGCAGAACATTTCACCATATTGTATAAGTTTAGAACGCTTCTTTTTTGCCTATTTATTTTCCGAATATGATCCACCTGAAAACAATCAATTATACGTTTGGGGGTTTAGTGAAATTTGTTCTACATGTTAATTATAAAAGCGATTAACACTAGTGCGCCGACGATACCCTGGATCATGCAAATATGTTTTTGATACTAGGCCATTGTTGCGGTGGTTAGTGTTACCGCTTCCAATTCACTTACCAATTCAAACCCGAAATCTCTTTTCCCTCGACCTCTATTGCCTCGTCCTCGAGCTCGATACGTCTGGATTCGGATTTTGATATGTTGGAAAGTAGCCTGTTTCTCCCTGGTTTTAGATTCTAGGACTTCCTTTCTGGTTTCATCCATGGTTTGAGTTTGCTTGTTGAAACAGTGCATGAGTTCGTTCGTCATTAGCGTTTTCAGGACCGGGTAAATCTGTCTCCTTTGTCTCGCCTGTTTTTCTATCGATTTCATCTATATCGGATCCGACATTCATTTTGATAGACAATGTCATGCCCAAGATCTTGTCAATTCCAAATTCAGTGAACTTGGAAAAAATTGACGCCGCCATGGGGGCCAAGGAACCGAACAAATTTTCGGATTTGACAGAATCTACAGGAAAATAAAATTAGCATATTAATTTTTAGTTTAATCTTTTGTTAGAACCATAAATACTATTCAAGAATAGTAATAGACGCGTCTGGCAAATGATTGTAATGATTGTAAGGTTTAAATGTATGTCTAATACTAGTTTTTTCTTGCTTTTCTCAAGTGATTCTTTCGCAACAAAAATGAAATCAGTTCCTTGTCGTTAAGCTTTAATGATATGAAAATAGATTTGCTAGTGCTAACTGTTACCCCCTTGACCTCCTACCTGAATAGGCCTGGAGTCCAAGGGTAGTAGCACAAATCTCCCGAAGGCCCGGAGAGTGGCGCCAAGGGCCTCTCTCCAGGACTTCTGGCCCCGATAGCCTCAGTTGGAGATCCATTCTGACTATTTAGAGTATGCCCTGGTTCAATTGTGAATATAATGATAATAATAAAGAAAGCCGAAAGTACTTATCTGTTGATGATGAAGAGAGTTTATTTGTCGTCATAGGTTAGACCCCCTGAATGATACAATTCAAACGGAGAAAGTTGGCGAAAGGAGGGGCTCCGGGCCTTAAGGGCCCCAGCCCCGGATTTGCGAATTGCTAAACTTTAAGAACCGCGTACTATCATGGTTTAATCGAACGTCTTAATTTATTTGCAAAAAAGTTACATGCGTACCTCCTCTTGGAAGTCCAAACCTTGAGCAACATAGTTTCCACTCATACAAATGGACTGAGTTTTAATAGACTAGCCTCAGTGTCTGGTCAACTGAGTAAATAGAATAAGTCCAAGCAATTAGGTTCAGCCCATTTTGGATGATATCCTGAATAGACTATTGATGAACATTTTTCTCCATGTTTGATATCCGTCCAATGTGGGTTTCAAGCCCTTTGTTCGTAAGATTGCTACGTATGGCAACAACAGCTCAAGGCTGAACTCTTCAGATATAATTTTGGAAATAAACAAATATAATTTAAAAAAGGAATTGTATGCTGCACATTTCATTTACTAACGTTTGCAAGCGATTCTACCCCATAATTTAAACACAGTTTCTGGGTGTCCCTATTTTGTGCATGTCCGTGTATAATATTTGGATTCCCATTACGACTTTTACACAACTAGCATGGGCATGAGTTATGAGCCAAAACAAAAAAAAATATTAAAATACTTACTCTTAGATTTTGCCAGGATAAGTGATGATTCGTTGCAGTCTTTCAGAACTGCTGAGCATTTTCTGACCTGAAACCAAGCTGCCCTGATACTGGTGACATGAAAACCAATAAGAAATTTTGAAATATTTCTCGTACAGCATTTATCTCCATGTGCCTATGAGGCTTTTAGGCGGTTGAAGATCGGTAACCACCGGCATAGACATCATCTTGATGACCTCTAAAAGGCATCGGAAACTACGCCTCTCCTCTTCAATAGCTGACTGGTAGGCACCGACTCTAATCTTTAAAGCCAAGAACAATAAACGAGTACAAAACTACAAGAGTGGTTGAATAGTGATTTTTGAATGAAAGTGGATAATCAATTTGTTGTTTTTAAACTTCGAATGAGGTAACTTTCCTGATTTAGCGAGAATTCCCAACTGAGATGACAACGACCTCGTTGACTGCCAGCGCTGGCCTTTCCCGTTCCATACTCAGGACAAAATGAAGATGACAATCCCAAACTCAGCCTTCTTCTTAAATCTAGTCTATTTAACGAATTGACTCTTCTAATTAGTTAATTTGTTACTTTAATTACTTGTTTAATTAAAGTTAATTAACTTAATTTTTTACAAAAAGAGAATGACTTTTTTTCTTACTTACTAATCTTCTTTTCTCCAATGCTACACCGTCTACACTGAACCAAACGGTCCAGTGGAGGCGGCAGATGGCGTATTAATTTACATAAACTTAAGCTTACGACGCAACAAGCTTATTGGTTGATAAACAAGCCAATACCTGTGACAAGAACTTGGCCGTGTTTAGGCCAACAAATAGGCTTGATGGAATGCTGCCTATCTGATAGCCTGACAACCTCTGCTTCTGATTTCCAACCTCCAATTGCTCTGTGTTTGTGATTCACTTCGCAATTAGTTAAACATTGTATTGCAAAACCACCGGCCCTCCTTGGCCCAAAACTGGTTCCATTGGAGGATGTTTCATCTGACATGACTGATTCTCACTGAAAGTAAGAAGCAGGCATGTGTGAGCAGGTTACGCCCGCCTAACTGCTCACAGTGCACCGCTCATGGCCGCATTACAAGTTTTCTGTACTTTTCCGTAAAGTTTGCTTCGTGACATGTCCCACCGTAGCCTTTGAATCCAACTCCTCGCTGCAAGTACTGCATATTTTTGTATTTATAACAATGCTTCTTCACATAGTGTATGGCAAACGCAATACTGCCTGGTCAAATCCTCTTCACAAATTGACAGGCAGTTGTCTAGAACAGTTTTTAGTGTGCCATAGATATTGGGATTTAAGTCCTTAGCGCTGCATCTTTTTGTGTGAAATTATCTTTGTAGTGGAGATGTCACTTGTGATGTGTTACTTTTGATTATGTCAAAATCTTTTACTCTAGGGACCGTTGAACCATTTCCAACTTCAGAGATAAGGTGGTCAGGTTGTTGATAAACATGTTGATCCAAACGCGTCCGTATTTCTCATTTACTTCCTTGCAACTCATTCCATACTCAGCTTGCCCTGCATTCCGTTCATTCTAATCGCGCTCGGGATGAACATGTTAGACATCCTTAACTTTTCTAAACCAATGCTAAGGGCTTTTTGAAAGACACTGACCGCCGTTACAGTTGACGATGGTTGTGTTCCACCAGCATATACTCGATACAATCTCCCGACCCGCTGCATATTATTGAAACTTATAAAGATGTCACCATCAGGAGTGGTAGGAAGGTCCATACTTAGAAGTGTTTCATAGCTCTTTGAAGTGTTGTGTGCTTTCCAGCGGGAATGATGCTTCCGTAAATGTCGCACGCCGTTCTTGATGAACTGTAGTAGTGCATTGCCAAATTCTCTGTCATCCCAAGAGCGGTGATATATCTTACATTCACAGCGGGCATTATATTCTGAACTCCCTTCTCTAAGTGCCGTACAGTCCGGTCATTTACCAGCACATCATCAACGGTTCTATCAATTTAAATGTATTTTTGTATACTTTAGTCGACTGAGAGCAAACAGTTTAAAAATTGAGAAAGGTTTACTCACTCAGACCCGGCAGTGCCACAAAAAAAAAGATCTCAAAACTTCATTTCTACTTTTCCAAGAATATTTGAAACATTGTTTGGTATTAAGCATTTCTTTATCCTTACTTCTTTGAGCAGTTTCATTGTTTAATTTTAGGGAAGATTCGTTTGCCCACTTCTTCCGCGATCTTGTTTGTTGAAGGTTTATCCACCACGGATGTAATTCAAAACTTGAATTACTTGACATGACCTCGTTTTCCATTTACCTGCAGATGCCAGATGCTTTTCTTACCTACTGCTCCAGAGCCAAGTCCTCAAGAGCCCCGCTTGACCCAGTTTCCCTCCCTCTTATAGACTGTTAAACTTACGTGGCCGAATAGGCCAGGTTTGCCTCATGGACACTTCCTGTGCCAAGAATCCGGCAAGCCCACGCTCTCAGCGAGTCCTGTCTGCAAGGCCTAATTCCCATGGCCTTATGCCTCCCCTCAAGACCATACGCCTGCAAGGAATTCCTTTTTTCCACAGTCTACAATGAATATTTTCATTTGGCCTATACTCATTAGTTCTTATTTTTCTATTTATTACTAGGGGCTTACATACTAGTTCCACTTTTCTTCCTAGACATTAGGTGTTAACTGCTTGTTTAAATTTATTTCTAGACACTTTGTCGACTACTTTTGGGTACAATCTTTGTTTTAATTTTTTAAGGGTCACACATGTCCACTTGGACCTGCAGAGCCTCCTGAACTAATTCATTAAATTCTCTGTTAATGGGAATAAAATCTCCTGTTTTATTTAATTGCTCGTCTTGTCTGTTGGTTGTTACTACTAGTCTAACATAACCAATTTTTGTGCCAAAAAAATAGGGTTGGTACATGGTAGAAATTGCCAATTGCAAATGAGGGCAGCGGATAATTTCTGAAGAAATTGTACAAGTTTGTTTTTTGTAGATAAATCTATTACAGGGTCCGTCGGGTGTGTAAAATTTGTATTGATCTTCCCATACAAAGAAAGAGTTTTTCATCTCACAAGATTCTACCTCAATGGCACATACTACCACTCGTTGCAGACCTTCTACATGAATTAAGGTAAAAAGGTTAACAATGATAGGGTGGACCGTTATATAATAATTGTAAACAGTGCTATAAATTGTTCCTGGCCATTTGTAATAAGTATAAGTTGTTCTCTGCGTTCCGAAAATTGTCCCATTCAATTTGACAAGGGGTACCCCGTCTGGGTCACGGAAAGTCTTAGCTTATTGTTGACATTCTTTGTAATCTAATTTAACATTGATTCTTCTGTAACGTTGATTTGTGGAGCCAAAAATGTAGCTAGTCTTTTCCTCGTATAATTTTTCCTTTTTACATTCAAACCCTATGTAATCCTTTTGCAATGCTATTGAGGTTTGAAGATCTATTTGAATCAGAGCGTCCAGCTTGTCGTAGAAAGGACACTTTTCTGTGAGAGAGGTGTGCCAGTAGAATGTAGGCGAGTACTTTTTCGCAAATGGGAAAACCTGTGTATAAAAAACTCTACGAAATAGGGAGGGAGAGGGCCTCCTTCCCTCGAGATATGGATGAATGACACACGCGTCATTGTTTGCGATTCCATCGTGCTATGATAATCGAACCCACGCACTATTGTTTACCAAACCACCGCGGCATTGTGTCTATACCCACGCACTACTTCACTGGTCAATGGCTTTGTAAATCTTTACGCAACAAGTAGTAAATATCTTAAAGTATCTGTTGCATACCTGTAATCAAATATAATTTAATAAAAGAAATGATAAACGATTTTCAGTGGACAATTATTTTCAGTTATAATTCAAGAACATTTTTTATNAATCAAATATAATTTAATAAAAGAAATGATAAACGATTTTCAGTGGACAATTATTTTCAGTTATAATTCAAGAACATTTTTTATTTGCAAATTTAAGCAGGACTAAAATATTAATCTTGTAGATCATTAATGATTGATGTTATCCTAAAAAGAGGAGATGTGTCAAATGTAATTACCTCCTCGAACCTAGGTGATAATAGAATATTCTCTAGGGGATTGTACATTTCAATAGAGGGAAGTACCTGTTCGATGTTTTGTTCACCGAAGTTTTGTGTACGTTTTCCTCCACTTGTTCCGCGAAGTTTTCATGAACTTCCTCAAAAACGTTTTTGTCTACTTGATTCATGTTCTCGTTTTCATTGGTGATTCTGTCACCTCCTTCAAATGCACCAAATACATAACCACTCCAATCAAAATTTTGTCCCACAGAATTTTTTGAACTGGGTACTCTGAACTGGGTACTGGGTACATGAAAAAATGAAAATAAACAACAATAACGTTATTGACTTACAAACACGTATTTAGGCTTTGTATTAAATAAATATAATAAAAACTTACCTTTATTGGGACCCCAGTAGTTGGTTATTAGAGATGGAGACTTTTTCAAGCGGTTGGTTCTACAATGGCCCAAACGACTCCTAGCCTTGCACCACAATTGTCCTTGGTCTTGTCATAGTAATCAGTGATCCTCAATGCCAAGTCTGGACAAATAATGTGCTCTGGATTGATATAACAGTTAGAAGCAATTCTTTTGGATAGAGTACAGTAATTTTTGTAAATTCTTTGAGTACGCCAAAACACCTCAGCTCCTGTGGAGGTGGGGCATTTATTACCATCAAATTCACAGTTCTCAAGCATATCCGGAATTTCCGGGGATCGTACGTAACCACTGTATTGGTCATATGTCACATGACCTTTGATAAGATAGTGATTTGTTACGTGAACTCCCCAGGATTATTTTGAACGAATAGCCGTTTCAATTATGATGAGTAGGTTCTGAGTTCCGAATGTTGTTTTGTTGATGTGGGCCAAGTGGTAGCCATCTGGGTCACGGTGCTCGTGCCACATCGGGGTGCAGTCCGTAGCGTTCATTTTCTCAATTATCATCTTTCTCATTTTCACTGGGTCGAAATGATTGTTAGGTTGATTGTAAGCTAATGTAGTGCTTTTTCGCAAAGAGAACCCGTAATCATCTGCGTTGGTGAAATGGAGCTTCAGAGCGTCACACTGATCATGATTGAATCTTTTATTCCAAAGGGGTAAGCTTCTGATCTCGGTTTGAGTAACCCCATTGTCCAAATTTGATTTGAGTTTGATTTGAGTACTTTTTTAATTGGTGGTTACGGGTTTTCGTACATCCTAAGGTTCTGTTTGTCATAGCGAATTGTGCGTACGTTGGCCTCTGCTTGCTCACTGTCAATAATTAAAAAGAGGTATAATGCATCAAAGGTTATTTTCCCAAGCAGGATCTGAAGATAGAAGTAGAATTAAGTTATTTGCTTTATTGTATAGCACCTGCTACATCCCCATTTGCATGACATATATGGAGGCGTCATGATGTTTACGTAAAAGCTTTTGAATTTGGCTGAAATTTGTGGTTAGTATAAATAGGATACTATTTAACTGAGGAAGTGATAGTTTCGTGACTGCAATTTGTACTAATATTTTGTTGGTGTCAACTGGTCTATAAATCTATGGTTGAATGAATCGTTGTGTAGTTGGGCAGTAAATGAAATCGTGTTGTATGAAGCAAAACGGTTCTTCATACTAAATGTGGATAGTAGGTGGGACATCTAATTTGGCAGATTATAACGCATCTTGTAAGAGAAAACCCCGTCTAGTATGACATGGCATCCGAAGGAATATGGTGTCTCTGTTACCGGGTGAATAATTTTTCTTGTGATCGGATCACTAATGATGTTGACTTGCTGTAGATGATAGTCAATATAAAATCCTTGGGATGTAACGCTGTTATTAGAGTTGCGCAGTGTGAGGTGTGTCCAAGTGCTTAGTACTCCAGATTGTTTTGATTCATCTTGGAACATTGGTGATTGAAATAAAGATGAATTCTGGTCTATTATTGTTAATTGCCGGAAAAGGTCGGAAATTGCCAGGGCAGTGGGTTTTTGTACTGGTTTTACTGCTGCGTACATAGCTGTTGGAGTGGGATTCGCCATTATTTCCTCTTTCTTTTTGAAAATTAAATTCCAGAGTTGTTTTCTAAATTTAAATATTATACCCACAATTACGATGGTCAGTAAAATAGTACTAGTACCGAAATTAATTTTGTGGCAAATGTTCGCAAGAGGCTAAAGCCCAGTCGCTCACTATTTCCGTGATTACCTATTGATTTGCATCTAGCTCTTTCCCCCTGATTTTTGACCCAATATTATTATCCAATGCTGAAGGTGCTGTTACACTAATACATTTAATAATGGGCTCGTCGTGGGCTGGATCGGTAGGAGCGGATGTTAAAGGTCATGGAAGGACGGTTAGAATTGGACAAAACAATCAATAAAAGAAAGAAAGTGGCGCCAGGTGAGAAGTGGGTAATCAGATTATGTACCTGGGGTTGAAGTTGGTCCAAAAGGGGTGGGTCTATCTCTTTCCAAGATGGTCCGCGACGCCGAGGAAGTGGTGTGGAGAGGGGGAAGGTTCCGGCCTTTTTCCTTGTTTTGGGGCTTACTCCAAACGAATCAAACGATGACGATTGATTTCACAAATAAACTGAACTGGCTCGTTAGAATCTCACGTGGTGTGGGAGAAGATTGTATTGTTTTTATTTCAAACCAATAGTAGAGAACGACCTATCTGAACGGATTGCTTAATTGTC
>VYYI01003421.1:0-12254 GCA_021029175.1 Bilobella aurantiaca
AACCACTATCTCTTTCCTGTAAGTTGCTCACATCCGCTAGAGCAGTTTCTTCTTAGAATCCCTACCGGATGTGCATTTCCTTTTTCTAGAGATTATCCGTATTCTCTCTTTTCATTCATTGTATTAATCTTTAATTGAATAAAGATCACTTCAGTTTTGACTCTCAACCAGAGTAGACTTAAGACGTGTTGGCCTGTCTTATTTACTGAAATATAGACTCAACACTACACTTCCCTTAAATTCCTACCTAATAGGTAATTGTATTCGCCAAATTAACCGAATTTTGTCGAACTTTGTCCAACCTGCTTAAACGATAAATTTTGACACAACTTTGTGTCAACGAATACAATTTTCGTAATAATGTGAAATTTAGAAATAATACGGCATTTTAAGTTGTTGTCCTTGGAAATCGAAAAAAATTGGTCCTTCTGAAGTTTCTTTTTTGTGAAATTACTTTGATTGTTTTATCTTGCTTTGCACCAAATTGTCGCGTCGTAAAATTGTCCTTATATATAGTAGTTTGTAAGACATTTAATTGGAATTTGGTTCGGGAGGAAAAGGAAGTCCAAATTGAAAGCTATACCATTTTTGCGCATTTGGTTTGACATGAAGTGGAATTCGCTAATTCTGTTTGTAACGTTTTGGTACAATTCTGTCGAAATAAATGGAAGTCATGTATTTACTGCAAGAGAGAGACTTGAGTTAAGCCCCGAAAGGCAACGTGAATTAATACAGTTTTATGAATCCAGCTTACGACGGCGGGATCACGTGGGACGCGCAGTTGTAGCACCGCTGGAAATACCGCCAGACTACAATAATTTAAGGGTTCCAGAAGGAGGGCGAAAGGTGGATGAAGGTAGTTCTAAACTTCGAAAAAAGGTTGTTTTAAATAAAAATTTATGCTTCAATTTTAACAGCTTCAAATACAACAAATCCTACCGTCATAGACGTTGCCCTACAAATTCAAAGTATCCGCGAAATAGAAGAAGCTGAGCAGGTGAGTCACGTGACTGTTGCGATTTGGGCTCTAGTTAAAACTTTGACGTGCTTGGGGAGATCGGTGCTTAATCGCAATTAACATCACGTAGTTTGTGCTGCAGGCTTCTTGTTCAGTAAACTTCACAGCAATGGCGCTTTTAGTTCATTATTTATATTATAATATAATATTATATAAAATTATATTAATATTATATATGGAACCAAATTAACTCTAGACCACACAAATATGGAATTAAACTAAATTAAATTAAAATTACATTTTTCCAAACACCAAAATGCATTGACGAGTAAATTTTGATATTTGTTGAAAAGTGTGTGTCCGCTCACGCCAAATTGGTTGCAATAAGACGTTGTGTGATGCAAAAAAATATGTTTTTAGAAAATTAACATCGACGTGGATCTTATGGTTCACTGGCATGACTACGGCCTCTTTAATAAAACTTCGTCATCAAACGGAAATGAGTCTTTGAGCGATATTCTGAGTAACTATGAAGCTACGCCAATGAACGAGACTCAATATAAAGCAATTTGGAAACCAGACATTTTTATTGGTGCATAAAATTGGAAGTTTTCCCAATTGCACCGTTATTTTTCACGTATACTTTTGTCTTACAGAGCGTGTTGACAGAGTTTGGAAACCTGAACTCATGTCCAACCCTTCCTCAGTTAGGTACATCAACCAATCAGCAAGCATCATTTACACAACGAGGTAAAATTTCAGCAATCTAAAGTTCACATGAATTAAATAAGTCACCCAGATTGCTTATTAAATTAAGCTAATTAGTTAAGACATCTTGTATTTTAGAACATAGTTGTTCGAATAATGTGTTTTCAGAGCTTCTGTTAAAGTGGACTGTGGCATGAACTTCGAGTATTATCCTGCAGATACGCAGAACTGCATTCTGGACTTTCGCAGTTGTAAGGCAACAAATTTTTGGAAAGTTTCAAAATTAAAATAAGCGTGGGTTTTAAATTTCTTTATTTTCGTTATTTGATCTTATTTTTTGAAGTTTTTAAATATCTTATTTTACTCTAGTTCTAACCGATGAAAGGAAACTGGAGCTCCACTGGAATCCGGGAGCGTACCTTGTGAANTAAATATCTTATTTTACTCTAGTTCTAACCGATGAAAGGAAACTGGAGCTCCACTGGAATCCGGGAGCGTACCTTGTGAACACAGATACAGACGACAATTTTGACTTGAAGCTCACGTATGTGGCTCGAAGAAAGCTGCGCGTGCGTGGAATTAACTTAAAAGGCAATAATCTAATTAATGATTAAAATAAACTAAGAATTTGTGAGCTTGACATGTGATATTTATCTAAACTGTTCAAATAGAAACTGTTTACGACGTGCTGCAACTCAAGTTGTCCATGCGGCGGCGCATGACTTATCATCTTCTGCAAACGTACCTTCCCTCAGCATTTTTAGTCATAATTACTTGGCTCAGCTTCCTAATTCCCGAGGAACTCATCGAAGGCAGAATAGGTATGTTCTAGTTAGTCTAATGCGTTAACAAATTTGTTAAAATTTAACTATAATTGAACTTCACTTTTAGGCACAATTAGCTGAACCTAAGCACAATTTTGAAACTAATTAAGATAACACTTTTTTTTTAATTTAAAACAGGAATTTCTTTGACAACATTGTTGACACTCACAGCCATGTTTTCTTCAGTCAGGTACTGAGTGTCCCCAAAAATTTTTATATTATATACAATTTATACCATATCATTTATACTATATTATATAATTTATTATTATTTACTATTTTTGATTTCCTATTTATTTTTTTTAGAGAAAACACCCCTGTGGTCAGCTATGTGAGGTAAACATGCAAATTCTTAAGCTTTGTTTCCATGTTTCGATGTTTCGTACTTTTGCATACTTCAATTACTGTTCACTTCCTTTAATATGTATACTTTACCCCGGCAATTACTGCAATGTTTCAATTTCTTGCAGAGCCCTTGACATTTGGATGGCATACTGCATTTTTACTGTCTTTTCAACCCTTCTTGAATTCACATTTTTTGTATGGATTCGAAACTACAAAATTGCACATAAGAAAAAGAAGTTGGAGAACATGATATTTGATTTAAAAAAAGGCTCAAATTCGGTAGAAAATGGAGCCTTGCACAAAACTTCAATCACCGACGATATCACGTCGAAGGCAACAAAGGCTTTTGAAAGCACGGCTCAAATATTCAAAAAATTTGCACTTGGTTTTTTTGTTTTCAGTTTTGTAATTTTCAACGTCAGGATAAGATAACAACCTAATTAAACTAACTTACCATAATTCTAATTATACCTATTAAAACAATTTGTATGTTATAGTTACTGGACATGGCTCATCATTTCCTCAGAGCACAATCTCTGGGAGGTGGATTGCAACCTTAACGGAGGGGTGGACGATAGGTTTGGTTTCTTCGGCAAGGCTGAATACGTCACAAACCAAGTTGGACCAATGTCTACTACAACATAAGCCAACTGCTTTGCCCTATAGGCTACTCTAACAATTTGTTAATTGCTAACCTGCTGTTAGTGGAAATTGATACAAATTAAGTTAATTAAACTTATTTATAATTGGTTGCTTTTGCCAATAATACGTAAGGAATAGTCGGAGTTTGACAAAAAATGGGAGCTGAAATTTATTGTAAAAGTTTTTGTTTAGAAAATATGGGAGCTAAGACTTACGGGTATATATATATACTTATAAATTAGAAGGCAATTTTACCATTTGGCGGGCGACAAAGCCATACAGTGACGCAGAGCATAAGAACAAGTTCTTTGGGTCTCTGGAGGCCCTGGCCATCACAGTGCATAACACTGCCAACCTGACCTTTTGCTCTGCTCTTGACAAGTGGTGGAGAGTCGGCGTTTGAGCGCTACCTATGCTATGCAAGTTGCTTTTTTATACGCAAAGGCAGAAATACATAAGAGACGCAAAAACACTACACACCCTAATCCTACATTGTTATAACCTAGGTAAGGTGCTCTGCCCAAGTTGCGATAGGACAATTTGACTGTCTTTAATATAGTGGAGTCTTGGGCCCAGGACTTTGGTCAACGGGGACCTATGGCTACACAGTGACAAAGAGCATAACGACAAGTTATTTGGAGCTCTGAAGCAAGAGGCTGTGACAAGCGTAGGGAATAACACTTTCACTTCTAGCTTTGGCTCTGCTCGACAAAACGACAAAAAACTTGCGGCAATCATCAAAACTGAATAAACTATATCAACAAATTCTTTTGTATTCAGTTGTATTGTATGAAATGCGGAATACAAATTTAGTAAGTGTCATGTTTGGTGAAAATGTTTCATTTCGCCAAATTGTTTTTCTATTTTTAACAATTTGTCGCTAACAATAAAAAAAAACCGTTGCAAACGCACGTATCTTAAGTAGCGTACTGTACTGATATCAAAATACTTTTCAGCAACACTAGCAAAACAACGAAAAGTCAAATTTTGGGGTTGGGGTCAATCCTAAAATGGTTGAAGTGTTGGGGGTCAGATATGAAGCTGAAACCATAAAAACTTTTCCATTTATGCAAAACTAGCAAAAACCCGTAAAACCAATTTATCGGTTTTGAGGGTCTTTGGGGTCATTTCAATAAGGGGAGATGTTGTGGACTCGCTTAGATCCTTGAAAACATCATAACTTTTTGTATTATTCTAAACTAGAAAAAATCCTTAAAATCCGATTTTTTTGGATTGGGATCATTTAGGTGGTCATTGATATAAGGATGCAAGGGCTAGGGTTACTTCGGTGCTTGAAATTTCCATAACCTTTCGTTTCATCCAAAAGCTAGCAAAAGTTCGACAAGTCTGAATTTTCGGATTTGAAAGTTTTAGTTTATACTATTCCCGGCACCAGCACTGAAGCACAGTAAAAAAAGGTCAAGGTGGGCCAACGCGTGACATGGCCATGAACCAGAGGTCTGAACAAGACGAGGGACGAATGACGACTGACCAAATGACCCAGACTAACTACACGGCCACTGCTATTTATAGCAGTGGTCACAAGGACAAGGTCAAACAGACCAACAAACTCTACGGCTGACAAACATGATAAGGACTAACTACGCCAGACACGTCTGCAAATATGTGTGACTAAATCTACATAACCTATGGTCGCGTCCGCGGTGTCAACGAGGTCGTCGGCATCGTGGTCGTGACAATATTAATTACAAAGTTTAAAATTTTAATTTGATTGTATTCAAGTTCAATTTCCGCTTCAAACATTGTTTAAATTTAGAGGAGAAAGTAGTGTGATATATTACAACTAAAACGCAGTAACTTAAGAGCGAAGTTAGGATTTATGCATTCTATTCCAAAACTTAATCTTATCTTCTAGCTCCCTCTTGTAACCCTTGATCTCAGATTCTGCAAAGGCAACCTCAGCTTTCATAATATTTAGGAATATTGCATTTTATTAAATCATTTTAGCATTCGCAAAGAAAAGTCCCTTGCTTACGCTGTCGGACACAACATTTACATTCCAAGATCAAGTTACTAAACATACAAAAACCGAGCTGTAGCTTATCCAGACCTCGTGCTTGTTCATTGAATCCACAATCTACAATTTGTCGAGAATTGATTACTGATTAGTAAGTCTACCACTTGCAAACGCCAAAAATTCTAAAATTGTGTTTGTCCCATTGGATGTTATTGTTGATCTTTGTGTGGGCAGACGTGTGGTTCAAATTGAAAGCTGCAAGAAACTTGGCGTTTCTTGAAGTTCACTAACGACTAACGAGGATATCAGGATATCAGGAGTATCAGGGCGCGAGGGGTGGCTCCATATTGTTAATACAGATTCTACTAGTTCTAAAAGTAACCCCTTAAAAAAAGTAACGGCCATAAATTTTTCAAAATTTTGAAAATACAATTTCAATTTTTGGGTTTTTAATTCAAATTTTGAGGTTTCACATGCCCCTTTGGAACTGTTTAGAAAATTTCCATTTTATGCAGGCACTCGATTGAGGGACTCGCTCCTATTGCTACTGAACTTGCATTGTACAGACCATTGCAAATACAAATGCAAAACAAAAATTCAAATAAAATTGGCAAATGCAAATGTGAAAGACAAATTGCAAATTGAATTGCAAAATGTAAATGGAAAATTCAAATGAAAAATACAAATGCAAAGCACAAAGGCAAATACAAAATACAAATGCAAAATACAAATGCAATATACACATGAAAAATACAAATGCAAACAACAAATGCAAAACACAAATGCAAATTCGATTTAAAAACTCATTCAAGTATTAAAGCAAAATAGCACACTAAAATTTGATCCTATTTTACTTTTAATTTCTATTTCGAATTTATGTTTGCAATTTGTTTAATTTGCATATGATACTTTGAATTTGAGGTTGTTTAGCTGTATGACCTTGGATTTTGTATTTTATTACTATTCATATTTATTTTGCATTAGTATTTTGCATTAGTATTTTGCATTTGCATTTTGCATTTGCATTTTGCACTTGCATTTTGCGTTTGCATTTTACATTTGTATTTTGCATTTCAATTTTGCATTTCAATTTTGCATTTGCATTTTGCATTTTGCATTTGCATTTGCATATTGCATTTGCATTTGCACTTTGCATTTGCATTTTGCGTTTGCATTTTGCATTTGCACATTGCATTTCCACTTTGTCTTTCACATTTAAATTTTGCACTTTTATTTTGTATTTCGCATTTACGCTTTGTCTTTCGAATTGGCATTTTGCAAAGTTTAGCAGTAATAAACGCAAGCTTCTCTGTCGAGTACTTGCATTAAAGGGAAATTTTCTAAAAAGACTCCAAAGGACCATGTAAAACCTATAAAATTACATTCTAGAATCCATAATGATTTCATAGATCCGAAAAAAAAATTCGAAATTCTATTTTCGAAATTTTGAAAAAAATTATGGCCATGGAGTGAAAAGCAAGATAAGGGGTTAGTTTTAGAACTAGAAGAACCTGTATTAACAATATATAGAGCTAATAGCACGCGATCACGACGCGCGGACCCCTTACAAGTCCTCAGTGGCCAGCGCTCAAAGTATTTCAGTCATCAGTTGGCAGCCTTGGAGCTATCAATAGTTGCTTTCTTAGCAAGTCATGGCTCCTTGACTTCTTCATTGGCCTTTGACATGTTTTCAGGTAATTGCAAGTCGTGCGTTGGGGAGGTCAAATTGGGGCACACTGTAGTAGCCAAGTAAAATGAGGACCCTTAAGGGAATTATATCCGGGTTGGGGATACTGTTGTGCCTACTTTCCTTGACTCTCGGCCAAGGGCACAGTGCCACTTTCACTTGTGCTTCAAAAACAACATGTGGAGAATGCATTCAAAGCTCTGATTGTGTCTGGTGCGCACAGCCTGTAAGAATCATAATTCGCTAGACAAGGACGCTGATAATTTTATAGGGCTTGTCAAATTGCATTACTAATATTGCCCTTGTGTAGGAATTTAACAATTTGGCAGGAATACCGCTAGATCGCTGCAATACGCGCACTCTCCATCAAGCTCATCCAGAGTCAATTCGCTGCGATGAACACTACTTCCTGAGTCCGAAGAATGAATTTTTTGTTCTTCGGTGAGTAACAGCGGTTTTTTAATTTTAAAAATTAGAACATTTATAATTATTGCAAATTAGCAACTGCAGGATTAGTCTTAATTAGAGTTAGTTAACTAACGCTCTTTTAAATGAGTGATTTAGAGACGACGAAATAACGAAAGGGTCCAAATATCGTCAAACGATTCAACTCCGCCCACAAAATGTTAAAATTCGCGTCCGTGTTGGACAAGCTTATGACCTCCATGTTCAGTATGAACAGGCTGAACACTACCCTGTAGATCTCTACTACTTGATGGATTTGTCCAAATCTATGGAAGATGGCAAGGTCGGTCAAAACAGGCAAATTTTAGAACAAAAAAAAATAGTCAGTTAATATAAGTTAATACTAGTATATAATACCCTAGTATATAATGGTTCCATGTCAATACAGAGAAAACCAAAACCGAGAAACTTAAACCGAGAAAACCAAAACCGAGAACGACCAAAACCTAAAAAACCTAAACAGAGAAAACCAAAACCGAGAACATCCATAAGCATAGCATGGGTTTTCTCGGTTATGGTTTTCTCTGTTTAGGTTTTCTCGGTTTAGGTTTCTCGGTCTTGCTTTTCTCGGTATTGACCTGCTACCGTATATAATATAATGATATATTAATTAAGGTGTTATGGTTGATATTTTGGTTTCACGGTTCCAGGAGGCTTCTTTAGGAACTCAATTGGCCCAAACGATGAGATCACTTACCACGAACTTCCGTTTAGGCTTTGGCTCATTTGGTTCATTTCAAGCTCCGATGCCTTACAAATCTACAGTAGACAAAAAGTAAGGCGGCCTCGAGTTTCTAAAAATGAATTTTCGTTTTTCAATTTTAGGGTTCGTAATACGTTTTTAATAATTTCATACCATTTCTTGCTCTCCTAAGTTATTTTTATATTATTAAAAATGAAAGATGACACGGCTGAGCTTAAGAATTTTAGAATCTAAGTGACAAATGCGTTCCGTCCTATAGATTCCGTAGCCACATGCCACTTATGAAAAGCACGAAACTTTTTGCTGTAAGTGCATATTAGAATATCTCCATCAGGATTAATAAATTCTGGATAATTTATAAGATTTTTACTTTTAGAAATGTAAATATGGCTTCTATTGCAAAGTTTCCGAATGTTATTTTCTTCACATCGTGTCATCGCATACTCTTGTAATACGTCTATTGTTCGTGTATCAATTACTTCACTAAAACTTTACCTTTTAATTTGGTTAAGCTTATTTAGTTATTGAATCTTGAATATTGAATGTTATTGAAGTGTTGACTGTTCTTGGGGCACAACAACCTGTGACACTTGCTTAAGGGTTTTAGGGCTATAAACACTTGTTAAGTTTTTCTAGAATGCTGTTAGCGCTGAGGTAAAAAATTACAACTTGTTTTTTTTAACTTTCCCTGTTCATAAATTTAGTTTTATATTTTGATATAATTGATTTGAATTTTTTTGTAAATCTTGAAACAGCCTTGTCCGAACTGCAACTATATCATGCAACCATATCAAAACATAATGCGACTGGATGACGATGCAGCTCGCTTTGCTGTAAGTTTAGCAGTGTCAAAAGCGATTAAACTGTTGCAAACAACCAGCAACATCATTTTTTGTGATACCTTCTTGCTTACGCTTTAAGCTTTAAATCTAATTTTTGTTTTACTGGCTGTGCAGCACGTTTGAGTGTTTTTGTATTTTTTTTTGCAAAGTGATCTTCTATCAGAAGAGAGTAATATCTCTCGACATTTTTTATTTCTACGCTGATCAAAATTTAGATTTTTGAATATTTGAGGTTCATTTTATTTTGAAAAGAATTTTTTTGAGAAATAATTTTTTTTTTTAGAAAAGAATGCTATTTTAGAATTTAGTATTCAACCAAGAACATATATGCTTTTGATACTCATATTGAGTTTTGAAAAAAAAATCTATAAATTGATGCTAGAACTAATTTTTTGAATCAATAACTCTAATTTTAAACGCTTGGTAATTTAAATTAAGTAAATAAAAGCCAATTAAAATTGAACAAAATAAACTTAGGGTGAAGTTCAAAGGGCGAGATTGTTTGGGAACTCGAATGCGTCTAAGGCTGCTGGCTTTGACGCAATTATGCAGGCAATTGTCTGCGAAGACGAAATTGGTAAAGATGACATTTCTAATACGTATTGATTAGTATTTAAAATACGTTAAGTTTTGACCTATTAAAAACGAATTCATAAACAGTTTCAAATTCAAAATCAAAATTCTAAATATAACTTATATAGGATGGCGTCGGGATAACACTAGACGACTTCTCGTCTATTCTACCGACGCACCCCTTCACTATGCAGGGGATGGAAAGGTAAAAATATCAAAACTACAAATCAAAAGCTTAGCATATCTGTAAATTATTTTGTAATTTACTACAGGATGGACATTTTTCTTAATATTAATATTAAATACGTTTTGACTAAAGTTGGGAAGGATCGTGACACCAAACGATGAACGCTGTCATTTGGACTGGAACGGAGAATATACACATTCTGCTTTACTGGATTACCCTTCAGTGGCCCAAATTAATTCAAAGGTTAAAGAGAAAGCGATCAATATAATTTTCGCTGTCACTCCAGAGCAAGTCAACAATTACCAGCGCTTGGCTGAGCAGATCCAAGGTTCGACGTGCGGGGAATTGTCAGCCAATTCTTCAGAAGTGATTGAACTAGTCAAAAACGAATACGAAGTAATTTTAAACTTGAAATAAAAGGGCAATAATGATCAGAAATCAAGAATTCATTGGATGATTTATAAAATCGTTTCTGTAGAAAATCACATCCGAGGTAATCCTTCATGACACCTCTCCTGATGTAGTTCGCGTTTCTTACTTTTCCAAGTGCCTTGATAATGAAATGAAGGAAAGGAACAAATGCGAAGGACTCAAGGTTGGACAAGCAGTGACATTTGTAGCCAAAATTGAAATTGCAGAGTGTCCCAAAAATCCTTCTGACTGGGACCAAACATTTGACATCTACGTGGTTGGATTAGAAGAGAAGCTGACAATAAACTTGGAAATAATTTGTAATCCTTGTGAAATTGAGGGCAATCAGGTAAAGAATTTGAAAAAGATAAATAAATACTTCTTCAGTATTTAATAATTAATAATTTTAATAAATAAAAAGTTTCTATTTTTCTCTCAGGGTTTCGTCCGTAGTTCACCATATTGCAACAATTTTGGTACTAATCAGTGTGGTGCCTGCGTCTGTGATGATATCCACTTTGGTCGCTTCTGTGAGTGTGACATTCCTTATCATGTTGACGAACGATCTTGTAAGATGGACAATACGACGGATATCGTGTGTAATTCTCGCGGCATGTGCACTTGTGGACAGTGCGTTTGTAACAAACGGCCAGAACCAGAGGTTGAAACTAAAAATTTCCGGTGGCATATTTTTTTGATGTAGCGCTGATTTTCATCCTTTGGTTGTAGAAAATTTATGGGGAATACTGCGAGTGTGACAACTTTACCTGTGAACGAAACAACGGTATTCTCTGTTCTGGGCCAGATCACGGAATATGTGAGTGTGGACGTTGTAAATGCAACGCGGGCTGGACAGGAGTAAATTGCGGTTGTTCAACGAGCACGGTACATTTTCGTTGTAGGAAAAAAAATGCAAAATTTTGATGTTTCGATTTCATCCACAGACCGGTTGTTACGAGCCGGGAAAATCTGAAATGTGCCGTGGAAACGGTGACTGTGTGTGTAATCACTGCATGTGTGATAGGAGGGTACTCACTGGAGGGTACTCTGGACGCTTTTGTCAAAAATGCCCGGTAATATTGTCTTAATGTCTTATATGAAACTTAAATAAAAAAGTGTTTAGCCTCCTACTACAACTAGATAGCTTTACTAAAATCGCTATTTCATATTTAGACATGTCCTGATCGCTGCGACGAGTTTGCTCCGTGTGTTCAATGCATCATGTATGGAACTGGGGTCTACGCCGATGAAAACGTTTGTCAGAAAGAATGGATCGACAAGTGTCCTCCACTAATTAAAGTAGACGTAGCCACAGGTAGAACAGTCAAATTTTGATTGTGCTTTATTTTATAATCTATTAAAAAAAACACTCTTTGTATAGTTGATGACACTCAGGACGAAAAATACTGTCACTACACGGACTACGGTTACATGCCATAATCTCTAAAATAAAAATCTCTGCAAAATAATCTCTGCAAAAAAATCTCTAAAATAAAAATCTCTGCATGGGAAAAATCTCTGCAGAAAAAAAAATCTCTAAAATAAAAATCTCTGCAATTAAAACCTCTGCATTATAAAAGACTGCAATTTCTGCAATTAACATTTTTAAAATAAAAAAAAGGACAAAATTAAAAAATATTTACTAATACTCAAGTAACTACTGGATAAGGAAAACTTACATGAACTTAAACAGATCACAAATTGCAGTTTCCGCTCGTTTGCGCGAGCGAAATCAGCAATTTGTAATCTGTTAATGTTTGTCAACAGTTAATAAAATAATGGCTCGCTTCGCTCGCATAAACCTAAACGTTAACCTAACCCTAAAACTAGAAAATCTGAAAGAATATTTTATAATGCAGAGATTGTATCATGCAGAGATTTTAATTGCAGAGATTTTTATTTTAGAGATTTTTGTTCTGCAGAGATTTTTC